>JACXGJ010001848.1:0-75339 GCA_016801105.1 Esox niger
TAAATACCTGGAGGGGTGTGTTTACTTAGCAAAGCCAAGACACTAACCCCCACACCAAATGGTCTATGCATACATTCCTGTGGTTACCAGAGCCCAACAGGCCGAATCTTAACTGTCTGTTATTCTCAACATCTAGGCACAATCACTTCTAATGAACCATACATTCATATTGTAGTTGTTAATGCTCAGATCCTACAGGTAATAGCGCAAAAATGTTGCCATCAAACTGAAATATACACCAAATCATAATGGATTTCAGCAAAATACTCAATGAACATATAGCATAACTGCTTTAATGTGATTCTATTAAGTTAGGGGTTTTAAAAAAAATCTACCTAGTTATGTGTTTATATCCTGATCACTGGTTGTGTTTTATAGCAACTCGCTGGTCCCATTGAAAACGTCAATGTGGAATTTCAAGTTGCATACACCTGATATTGTTGAACCTCTGTTATATTTTAATTCTGTCATAATAAATAACAGATCTGTTGAGGAAAGGGGGACAGTCTTAATATATATTGTTTACATGTAAATAATTGTCTGATTTATTTACTGTAAATCTGCTTTGGACCTGTTTGTACAGTTAAGATCCCCCTGGATCGGGTACAGGCATGCTGGGAGGAGATGAGCGGCCCTTACCATATCCAGAGGCTAGCAGAGCACTATGGGATCTTCAGGGATCTGTTTCCCATGGCCTACTTTGTCCCTCGTGTAACTCTTCGAGTCAGCTATGGCCTGGACAATTCAGCACCAGTACATTATGGGAACCGCCTGACGCCTACAGAGGTAAGACATCGTAGATGTTTTCATACAACATTCGGTGCTAGTATCTTGGTTCTGAGACCGTTTTTAGAGATCAGTATCAACTTCAGCATTAGTGACATTACATTTGCTTCCAAACCACACCTTTACACAGTGTGGATGATCTGACCACTAAAGCCACCTCCTAAATCAAAATGAGCAAAAACTGGTAATGAGTTGTACTGTAGCTTTGCAACATATTGGATATATTGTACTTTTTTATTAATGGTTCAAGGAAATCAAAACTCCTGGAAAAGAAATAAAGCTGAAAAATTATTATTGGCACCCTTGTTTTATTTGCTTGCACCCTTTTGCAGGGATAAATCGTACTGAGCTTTCCTTTAAAATGTTTTGAATCAGAATTGAGACTTGACCACCAGAGCACATGTAGCTTCCTGGAATAACCTATATGCTGGTCCTTATTTCCCCTCCCCTCTTCTGTCCACGAAAGGCCGCTGTGGCGCCTCAGGTCAGTTTTGAGGCAGAGGAGGGCTCCCTATGGACATTGCTGCTCACCTGCCCAGGTAAGTGACAAACCATGCCGGCATGAACCAATCACAGCACCACTCCAGTGATGAAGGCGCACTTAAACGTCTTCAACCTCAGGCAACTAAATACAATGTGGCATGGAGCCTCACCGCAAAACCACATCCAGGGTCGACGAGCATACCGCCATAGCAACATCGATTCTTTTTGGGGTGCTACACTGGAAATGGGGAGAGGCAATAGGGGAGATAGAACCCGGTTTTACTCTCTACAGCTACAAACCACAGCAATAAAGTAGGGCTGCCCCTGCCCTATATACTAGACTTTACTACAGTTTGAGACAATTTAATAATATGTGCAATTTAGGTCTTTGTCCACTTGGTGGCACCATGTCCCAATGTAAATGTGTAACTAAACAAGTACAGTATTTATGGTCTACTTGGTGTTTAATCCAAGGACACTTTTGTTTCAGATGAGCATTTGCTGGACAGTGAAGGAGAGTACGTGCACTGGCTAGTGTGAGTATTGCTTGAATTATAGTTGTATTCCACTTCTGTCAAGTTGTGGGTTAAATCTTCCGGGGGAACTGATTTCATCACCAATATGGCGATTAAGGGTGAAAATACTTCTTAGATCTTCTGTTTCAATTCATGAAAATGAGAATTGTCTTCAGAAAACGATGAAACCATTCATTCAAAATGACAACAATCACACATGTAATTGAGATGAAGTTTGTTTTCAGTGGGAACATCTCGGGTGGTGTGGTAAGCTCAGGAGATGAGCTGTATGAATACCTGGCCCCGATCCCAGCCAAGGGGACGGGCTTTCACCGCTTTGTCTACATCCTGTTTAGACAGGACGGACCCATCAACTTCCAGGAAGACATACAACAATCACCATGGTGAGGAACAAGACACACACCGGCATCACTGATCATGTCAGTAGTCCCTCTATTCATTTGGGACGCAAACACACAACATGCTTTTCTCCTCTATCCTCAAGTGTGTCACTATCAGAGCGGAGCTTTAAGACAGAGAAGTTCTATAGGAAACACCAGGACCTCATAACTCCAGCAGGCCTGTCCTTCTTCCAAAGTCAATGGGACCAGTCCGTTACCAACACCTTCCACAACACACTCAGTAAGTACACACACACACAGGTTTTTGGCTGCGTGGTTGGGAGTACTGCAAGTCATTTGATATTAGCAAATTTACTCTGCCATATTGTCTTTTGCAACTCATGTTGATGTCATGTATCTTCCCAAAATGTTGCATAACTATCTAGATGTGTGATTTAGGGGTAAGCACATAGTGCTTTCTTTTAACTGTTAGACTCAAGGTTTTCAACAGTTTTAACTCTTACAGGGATGACTCTTAGGAAGACCAATGTGTTCTGCTTCCCCTCTGCTCAGAAGCTTGTCAACAGGGACTGGGTTAAAAGCAATGCATATCTTTTTTCTATACTCTTACATTACTTGTTGATCTTTCCTAAAATGTTAATTAATATATTGAGTGAAATATATTTTGTGGTGGTACGCTGTATAAAAAGTTTGAAAACCATGGTGCCCCACAAAAAGATTTAAGGAAATACATATTTTCTTTTGAGGAGATGTAGTTCCTAAAATCTTAAGGGCCAATCAAGAGGATGTCGATATGATCTTCAAGAAATGTTGTTACAGGAAATGACAAGATGCACACTTCTCTTCCCACAGACATGAAGGAGCCAGTGTATCAGTTTGAGTGGCCGCCTGAGTACCACCCTCCTCAGGTGAAATATCCTCATCGTCAGCCCCTCCGATATCTGGACAGGTACCGAGATGGAAAAGAACACACCTACGGAATCTACTGATATGGTCAATATTGCCCATGGTCCAGTGTGATGGTAATAATGTATGATTGTATAAAACACATTTTATATCAAATGTTGTGGTGCTCTTTTTATTTTGTCTGAATTTAATTCTTTAGGTGTAGATGTGTATAAACTGTCAACAGTGCAGTATGGGTGTGCATCCCACCTAGTTTCCTTCAGTTCTGTTTTGATAGAGCTCATTCTTGCATAGGCATAAGGTACTAATGCAGCTGTCTGGAATATCTATAAACTCAAGCATTTCAGGTAAATAAAACTTTTCTTCACTTATTTAGAATTCACAATTACTAGCATCAAAATCCCAGTTACTCAAAACCGATTTTTACAAACAATTTCATTAGCATGAAATGTAGTTTTACATAGTTACACAGTAGCTCAGTATATATATTTTTTTACACTTTAACTGATTTTCATCAAGGGTGCCAATAATGTAGTGCTTAGTTAAAAATAAATCACTCAACCACTTATGACAGAAATTATAAAAATATTTCATTTTTTTGGGTAAATGTTTCTTTCATTTCTTGGTCATTGAGTCCTCTGTAACAAATGGCCTGTGTTGCCTCTATGCCCAGGCCACCTTCAGCATCTCTTCCACATCCAGCAGCTTTTCCCGGGGCTTTCCCCTTGCTTCTCCCCTCCTTGACTCCTCACTGTCTATCTTCTCCCAATCTGAGAACAACACTGGCTTCACGCCTAGTCACACACAGAAAGGCAGTAAATGGAACAGAACGAGGTGAACACACCAACTTCATGTCTTTCTTATTATCCCTATACAAATTAATTAGTTGCAATTCATGATGTTATTGTAACAGAGAGAGAGGTCCGTGAGGAGTCAACAACATTCACTGTCCTTGGTAACTGGACTTGAGCGGGTTTGTGGCAATTATGTATAGAAAATAATACATGCAGTTAAACCACCCAGAGAACAGCGGGCAGAGCTCAGGCACACCTTATTTACTGTGTGAACAAAGCCTTGTCTGCCATGGAGGAAGCACTGAACCCCTTGGACAATCAGTATAGGTTTGTAAAGTTAAAACTAAACCAGTGGTGTCTGAGGACTCACATGGGTTAGCGCAACTCATAACCCTGAACATGTGCACCAAAGCATTTCACGTTTTTCACATAAAACTCAGGAAAATACATGATCAAAACCTTAGGCAGATTTGTCCCTTGAAAGCACAGAAACCTATGTACCAAATTTCACAACTTCTGGTCTTTTTGGGAAAATGCCCAATCTCGATGGTGAGACAGAATTTCATCCAAATCAGGCCAGTGGTGTCTGACATCGCATGTGGTGCATGTACGGAGACATATCTATAGTCCCCCGTCTGATTTTCAATAAGGTTAAGGGAACTGAATAAGGGCTGAAGTGCTGTAATACCTCTCTTCTCCAGTATGGTAGTGACCCCCTCTGAGCCAGGCTTGACTGTGGAGATGTCCAGTGTTCCTTCATCCATGTCACGTAAGAGAGTCCTGGCTGTGTCAAAGCTGTCATTCATGGTGGTTGCGATCACACCCGTGGGACCCCTTTTCACCCAGCCACTGCAGTACAGACCTGGTACAGACACTCAATAAGGGTTTTGCATTTAAAAACCCTTTTCCCCTCAAATTCTCTATCCTAAACCCTGAATTAAAGGCGCCCAGGCCCACTCACCTGCAGACTTCTGCACACGACCCATAGTGTTGGGGATGATGTGTTTTCGAGGGTCGAAGGGGACAGCAGGGTCAATGGGAAGACTTTTGTAGCCAATGCTGCTGATGACTAGGCCACACTCCACATCCTCCACCTCGCCTGTGGCAACTGCCCAGACATCCTCACCCTCACCCTGTTGAAAGACAAGAGCACGTTTATGTTCTGTACCCGTGTCAAACAACTCAAACTTGTGTTGTGTTTAATAAAATGGTTTTATTGTATTAAAATAAGGAGAATAAAAGAAAAGAAGGCAGCTACGGTCCAGAGATGTTACTGTTACTAAATAACCCAGCTCACCTCTAGTCGGTTGACAGCCAATCGTATCCCTGCGGCCCTGGTGAGATCATCGGAGGGGAGGATTTCAATGGGGCTCCGGAAGAAACGGAATCCCCAGGCCCGCATGGCCGAGTTCCGTCTCTCTAGCCCGGTTTCCTCTGATGTTTCTATGGCAGCCTTCAGCAGCAGTTCTGTCAGACGCTTCCTGGGCCTGGGAAATGCTAAAAGGACACAATCACATGAAATATTTCATCAGAAACTCCAGCAACATGAAGTGGTGTTTGTGGCCTTCAAAGCTAAAATACACTGAGAGAACGGAAACTCTGACACACACGCGCACGCACACACACGCGCGCACACACACACGCGCGCACACACACACAAGCACGCGCGCACACACACACACTGTATGTGATCTCACACCACAAGGACAAGGACACTATGTTTCAATGAAAAAAACCTTGAGTTACACAGCTGCGTATCACCTTTTAGCATCTTTGCAATGCCCTCAAAGTCAGAAGCCTCCATCTCTGGTCTTGTTCCAGGCAGGTTCACCATCTCTCTCAGCTCCTAAACACAACATCAATATTGTTTTCACAAAACAAACTTCCTACAAGCAGATTTAATACCCCCATAAGTTTCTGCCAAAGGCAGTTACTCTTCCTTCCTCGAGTCCACTCAAAACATTAATGCAGAATATTAGCAGACAATTTTTTTTTTTTTACAATTCTATACTTTTTTAAGTGCCGTAAATACATTATTTCAGTTTCTTCTACAGAGGGTTTTGGAATAAATTCCCGATTGACAAGTATAACTCTCCCTGCCTGTCTCATTACACTACAATCAGATCCAACTGACTGCAGACAAAGACCACCTTAAAACAAATTAGATTTTCTGATTTTAAATCAAATCAGACGCCTCTTAATCCACTGAATTAAGAGGCGTCCACTGAATTATGTTCACTGACACGTCTTACTTTCGCCACAAGGGGCATTGTGCCAATTTCTGGTGTGCTCTTGGAATCAGGCCTGCCTTACTAAAAAGGTTCATGGAAAAACAAAATGACAGCAAACATTCATTGCTATAGCTGACTCTTGGGCACTGTTTATGTCCAAATAAAGAACATGTGTGCACTAATACCCGAGGAGTCTCATTCAAGTACATTACGGCATTTGGACTAAGTAGACAGAAATATCATAAACACTGCAAAATACTAAATCAGGAGAAAAATCACTACCCTCCCTTGAGCCCAACAGAAGAAAAAAAAACTGCAAAAGCAACAAAAAAAACCTAGACATCCCTCACCCATTCTGGAACTGGAACAGTGGTTATGATCTGGAGACACGAGCTTGCGTCAACCTGTGTTCAGCAGTCCAGGGGTTAAGGTTCAGGGGTCAGAGCCTCACCTTGATGGTGCAGGCCACCTGTAGGGGTCCCCTGCGCCCCACGATGAGCACCCTACGGACACTGCTCTCTGCCAGGGCGTCCAGGGCAGGCTGGGTAATATCAGTGTTCTAGAAACATGGGCAGTGAGGGGGTTACATGGAGACACTTGCCACACTGGTTCAGACCATTTGTTTGGGTTGTAATCCAAACTACAATCAGCATAGATATTTACTTGGTGTTTTGGCATTACAAGGCCTTTACAGAGACAGCTCTCTCACCTTCAGAATGTCAACAGGAGATAGAAGTATCCTGGCTACATCCAGGGCCACATTGCCTTGGCCTAGTATTACAGCAGTCTCATACCTCAGATCTGGCCTTAGCTGGGAGGATGGAAACAGACAGTGAAAAAGGACCAAAAAAAGATACAGGCTGATTTGTGTAGATTGCTTGGATTTGTGTTCAAACCCAGGATTTAAAAGCTCAATAGTATTCATAAAAAAGTGCCTACATCTCTGTTTCTAGGCAGCCCATTGTACCAGCCAACAAAGTCTTTGGCAGAGTAAACTCCAGCCAAGTTTTCCCCTGGTACGCCCAAACTCCTGTTTCCTTCTGCTCCGTAGCTCTACAGATAAACACACACAGATACAATTTAGCACTATACTTAAATACCCAAACTCAACAAACACAGTGCATGTGGGCCAGTGTGTTGTTCGGCTGTGATCTCACCAGCACCACGGCGTGATAGGCTTCCTGAAGCTCCTGCACGGTGACATCCTTACCAATGCTCACGTTGCCATGGAAACAACACCTGGTGTGCTGAGCTGTCTGGGTGAAGGTGTTGATAACATTCTGGCGGACATCATCAAAAAAGAGAGATGAAGGTGGTGAAAGAAAGATGCCATAACTGACTAAACACCTACTTGACCGTACTGCATTGACTGCTTCGGTCTGATAAACTCATATTCAATGAATGAAAACTGACCTTGACCTCTGGGTGGTCGGGGGCCACCCCAAATCTGACCAAGCCGAAAGGGACAGGCAGTCGCTCGTAAATGTCCACCTGAACATCTGGCCGAGACTTGGAGACACAACAAATTCCGGCTTTATAAACGTGCCAGCATCGGAGTCTACTGATCTATATTTCACCTGACAGCATTGCTAACACAACACTGTTGGGTGGTGTCAAACATTTCTTGCAAAACAGTAGGTTTTTATTTTAAGCACTGCTTTGTGTGAAATGGACAGGAAATGTATTAATGATATGGACCACAAACAATGCTGTGCATCATTACATAAGAAAGCTACAACTAGCATTCAGATGCTACATAACATGTACCACTACACCAATAAGGACTATTCAGACAGTAATATGAAGCATATAATTTCCTAGTGTACGAGTAAGTGTCTGCAAGCCCTCACATGTTTTTCTTGCCGATTTATAATTCTGCAAAAAAAATACATTATTATCACATTTGCATTAGGAAAGAAGGTACTCTATATCACACTATATGGCCAAAAGTATATGGACACCCGACCATCACACTGATATGAATTTATTGGACATCCCATTCCAAAACCACAGGCATTAATATGTAGCTGTGGCAGCATGCTTTACACCCTTCCACCCATCGCTTGGCAATGCGCACGTTGACCTCAGATTTGCGTACAGCTGCTCAGCCATGGAAACCCATTTTGTGAAGCTCCTGACACAGTTATTTTGCTAATGTTGCTTCAAGAGACAGTTTGGAAGTCTGTGGCCTGTGATGCAACAGATTATAGGTTATATTTATATACTACGCGCTTCAGAACTTGGCATCCTTGCTCTACGAGTTTCCATTGCCTACCAATTCATGGCTGGGCTGTTATTGCACCTAGATGCTTTCACTTCACATTTATAGTACTTACAGTTGACTGGGGTAAATTTCTAGTAAAGCAGAAATTTCAAAAACTGACTTGTGACAAATGTGGCATCCTATGACAGTGCCCTGTTTAAAGTCAATGAGCCCTTCGGTACGACCCATTGTACTGCCAATGCTAGTCTATGGAAATTTTGCAGCTATGTGCTGGATTTTATGCACTGTGAAAATTGGTGCGGCTGAAACTCCACATACTTTTGGACTTATAGTGTATGAATTTGTGACTTTGGATAGATTACCCCTTAAAAAAGATCTGTCTTATCTTTCTGATTTTAATTAAATGTATTCGAAATCATACTAATTTTGTGAGGGGTAAAACAAAGACTTAATCTAAAGCTTGACTGTAGTGTTTCAAGCAACATAAACTCAGCATTAAAATAAACTATAGATACAACATGGAAAGTGCTGGTTCCATATACCAGGAGTTAATATATGCACAAAAAGGTTATTATTTTCAAATATCGAGCACACACTTCTTTACTTCTGTAAATGAGCATTTCATCACTGCCAAGATAATCCATTCACCTGACAGATAAAACTGCCTGAACTTTACAAAGGGGCACCTTGTGCTAAGGACAATAATAGGCCAATCCACTGCACTGGAAAATGTTCAACCTTACAGTCACTGTCCAGCCTTACAGCTTTTATAGCTTCCTCATGGAATAATTATATTTTACTATTTGATGTTTTATTATTATTATTATTATTATTATTATTATATTTTTTTAACAGTTTTATTCCAATATTTGTTTTATTTCTATTGTATTTTTATATTTTTCTTTTCCTTTGTAAAGCACATTGAATTCTATGTAGCTATGTATGAATCTATGTATGAATTGTGTCACATATATTTACTTGCTTGCTTGCATACTATTGCCATGCTGACTGCAGGAACATTCACCACAGAGAATGAAATGTTAATTTCTCTACCATTGCAATTGTGATTTTGTGTACATAGGAAGAAGCTTATGAACAGACAACCCAAATGTTGGAAATATTGCATTTGGCTCATGACAAATGTCCATGATTGGTTAACAGAATACACATGAAAGATACTGTAATGTAGGTAGATGAACATTAGCTGTATTGTCTGTTTTGCCCCACCAATATGATCATATTAAAACGGCCACCGACTGGGCCCCTTCCCCTAAATATGATGGACACTCCATCAAACATGTGCTTACACTACAAAAAAAAGGGTAATATATTAGAACACTACAAATGTGGGGGAAATCTCTGGCCCAAGGTTTGTGCATACGGAAAGCATTGAACCATAATTTTCCATCTTGAGGACATCAGCACTGAGGCATATCTCACCTTGACCAGATGTTGTGCAGTGTAGAACCCAGCAGGACCACCCCCCACTATACACACCTTCGGGTTGGAGGCAGTTGGGGAAGTGCCAAGTCCACACACACCTGAAAAATAAATATCTATTTACAATGGTCAGGACACAACATTCACATCATACCATAATTCCTTAAAGATGTAGACCTATATAACATTACTACTTAATGCTCAAGAGTTTATAGAATATTTTTTTGAGACAGTCCCCTCTGACTTCAGGATCGTTAAATAATATGTACAATTAAACAGCTATGAACCCAACAAACATTGGTAACCATGACCAACCCTTCCATAATAGATATGGCAATGTAATCTGAAGGTTCTATCATTACCACCATCATTATGAATCTTCTTTACCTTAAATGTTGCAGCAACAATTTCTTAGCATTAAGTATAAACCATTTCTCCACACAGGCTTCAACCAATATGAGACAGTGCGATTCCACTTTGCTGTGAGTTTTTTTTAATGTATTTTGCAGGAATCATTATCTGACTTTAGGGCAACCTTGTGTAATCACACTAGATCAGGAGCCTGTGAGCTTATGTGGTTGTTGGTGTGGGATTGTGTACACCTTAATATTGCTGCTGAAAACTTTCTAGTTGAGCAAGCAGTGTGAATAAGCATAACAGATGTCTGACTTTGCACTCAGTTGCTGTACTGTTTTCAGGATAATTGCAAAACTACGTACTGCTGGGGTTTTCTAGTTTACACTTGTACAAAGGTTGAGCTAATTGGGATTTGATATATTTTTATGTTGAGTAGACCAGGAGTGGATTGAAATGAACAATTTAACAATATAACAATAACCTGAAATATATTACGTGGTAAAACAACGTATACTGCTGGTGACCTAGCCTAAAGATACTGCGTGCAAACTACGTTCTAGCAATGAAAACAGGAGTTTCACTTTCCCACTTCAGTTGACATAATATAGTTACCTAAGTAGCTATCATAATTACTGTACCATTGATGATAATATGGCTTTCTGGGCAGATTAAAATGTCGGTTTTTCCTATTCGACTAAATATGTAGTTGTGCAAAGTAATTCGCCACCACTGCTCGCTCACGCACAAAATGTATAATATATTGTTACTGGATCTGTCAGTTGAGTTATTTGTTGGAGGTACGTATAAAAAACAACTTAAAATGTATCGGCAGTATATCAGCGCAACCCAATCATTTGCTTCTTATTGTTAAATTAATATTGGAGGATTCTGAACTCTTGAGAACAACCCATCATAAAATCAGGTAGGTATACGGTGAATTACTAAGTACTCATGTACATAGTAAGTACCACAAGCCTTACCATTTAATCGTGTGATCCTTAAAAGCCTTGTCGACGTCAAAAAATAATTTAACATCCGGATCTTCCACAGCACACCTTTATGAGTGCCCATCTTCACAAATCATAAAACACTGTCGAATTTCTTTGGTATTCGACTCTAGGGAGATAGCGAGCTTCTTGTTCCAGACTTTGAGCTTTGGTCTCTAAATGAGGAAGATACAGCACGAAAGGGAATTATCAATCAAATAATTTGTCTCGGTGTGTTCACCACTTGCTGTCCCATAGTAATGGTCAAAAAGTAATCTGCTAGCATTTAACATGTACTAATAGTTACAACTGAACGTAGTTACTTAATGATTGGCTCCCCAAAAAGCAGTCATTAATGAGACGTTAGGGTAAAGTTGTAGGTACTGTAGGTTAGACAGTCACGTATAGAAACGGGACCCCAGCCTGAGTTCTGGGTTTGTATACATTTCCCAGGACTGCATACTTTACGTTAGCAAGTAAGTTGAACCGGTAGATATACGAATCTTTCAGGCTAACCCTATTACAAAGAATTATTAACGTAGTATACGCTTCTGAAAGATTTGGCTATTAAAATCGATGCATGTTTATGAAATGCATTAGTGGAAAACGAAACAAACCTACGTCTAATAAAAAATAAAGACTTTATACCACACACCCTGTCCAGTCCTAAGAATTTCGTCCTGGAAAAACGCCTGAATGCATAGTTCCGGATAAAATTGGACCGGCCATTAAGTACCATTAAAAATAATTATTTTGCCTAAACCTTAACCTCAATAAACCTAACAACTATTCAAACCGTATTATTATTTATTTTTTTAACAATAAATGTAACCCCAAGTCAGATAAAGCAATCAGGAGTGCGTAGTGACGTCCTTACGCGAAGAGTAAAACCGGAATACATACATTTTAACAAGCCAAAGACCTTGCTTGTGAATGTTTTGCTGACGTTAAAAAATGACACTTTCTTCTGGTTTTCAAAAAAAAGTAATCTATTGATTTGGTTCGAAATACCCAGTTAGTCAATTTGTCATACAGGATCGCTAATGCAGATGACAGTTCTACAAAATTACGTCGCAAATGCCACTTTGAAACCTCAAGTATATTAACAGTCGAACGTAGACAAGTCTGATGATCATGCAGCCCAGTCAACTGCTGAAATGAAATGTATTTTAGGAAAGGGACATTTTTTAAAGCTTTGGGAATCTTTTCCCAATAGAAGATAATGCCTTAGTGCAGGGCTGCCATCGACTGTCCTTTTTGTTTTCTCTTAAACTCTGGAGAACCTACAGGACAGCATACCTCCAGGAAACAGAAAATTACGGGGCATCTTGCTCCGACCATACTACTGCAGCCTATAACTATGGTTTTTGTGAGTTGCACGGGGGGCATCATACCAGAGGTGGTGTCTCGCCCCATGTTACCTTATATAATACACAGGTCCAATTAATTTTAACTCCTGGTTTCATATGTTGGACCCATGTGCCAGCTTTAAACCATGGTCTCTCACTGCCGAGGCACGTTTTACCTTATTCAATTTGCATTTCTTTATCAGCTCCTCTATGCAAAATCTCTTGCAAATACAATGTATGAATATCTGTGAAATCTGCCATTTGCGTAAAAATAACGAACTACCAGCAGCATACATCCGATTCAATAAGCATGTCACATATCCAACTACAGGATGTGGTTTAGTAAAATGCTGTATGTGCAAAGATTTTGAATTTGTGACTGAGACACAATGTTTTTTTTCCGACATTTTAATCACACAAGAATTGGAAATGGAACCAAAAAAATCAATCAAGCACAATTCCATTAAAGTGAAAAAAACATTCTATATTTTGTAGGGAAAATTCTACCAGAGGACAAAGATCAGTACATAAAAACACCAAAAAAATTCATAGTGATGCGTGGAGTAAGAAAGTCAGTTCCTCTAAGGGTAGAATGTGCACTATGACGTTATTAAAAAACATTTTTAAGGATTGATCCACCAGGCATAGAAATGCTAATTTTACAGGCTGTTTTACAAAGACTTTCAACTTAAAAACATTCAAAGAAAAATGAAAAAACATCTTTACAAATGCAATATAAATGACATAAAATTACAATATACAATTGTTCAGACCATCTTTCTAACATATCATCTGTGACAATTGACAGCAACTGCAAAGTAACTGTGAAAGTCGATGATGACATACATTGCAGAATAACTCATTCTCTTCATGTTACAGTATTGCTCTGAAGCCAAGGTTGCCTGGAAAGGTGTTTGAGTAGATGAACTGTGGATCAGCAGTAGGCCTGTGCTGCGGACAGACATGGCGAAGAATAAGCTGGTCTTGTCTTTCACTCACCTTGGCTCGTGTGAAATAATTTTTGTTCTGTAGGGAGACAAAGATATTTAAATTCATACACAATTCAAACTGGATTTTATACCCTAAACAGAACTTTCTTTACAGGGATCTGAAGTCAGTGTAAATTATTTGCTGATGTACACTTTTAGAAGGAATGCTTTCGAATGTCCTGCTAAAGGGGCACTGTGTACAATCCTGCCTCTAAACAATAATAAGACTTGTCTACTGTTTGTCTTCCCTTACCAAACAAGACTGGTAAAGTACTAGCTAGTTTAGGATGGGAAGGATTGTAATACTAGTGTCTAATACAGTGAGTAGGAAATTACAAGTCAATTCACACTGACAGATAGACCAGCAAGAAAGTTGAAATCACACACTGAGTAATTTTGTAGAAAAATATTATTTGAAACATTAAAGGCAGATGCTTACTGGTAACTTCTGCTTGTTTTTATGCTAATAGTACAGAAAAACAGACATATTGTCCCTTTAAACATCAAACCCTAAGACTACTTGGCCTGATGACTCCAAGCCACCCCAAAGCCAACCTGTCTGACAACTGCTCTCAATAACATCAACCTACCTGGCTGTCCCTGACAGGTGGGCCCTCTAAAGACACCGGACACAGTCTCACTGTATTTAATTGACCCGCTGGTCATCTGAACATACAGAAATATTGAGGACCTCCAAAGGTATTGTTCTCTTATTATCTTCAACCAACACAGCCAGAAGAGAACTGTCTCAAAGTCGAGATACTCTACAGGTTTCTTCCTGTTTTTACTAACCCCTGCGCGTCGTTGTTGCTTGCTCTTTGAGAGTTGTTAACTATTATTTGATATATTTTGGCTTACCCGTGTGCATTGCAAATAAGCTCTGATGAGGAAATATGGGACGAGGACAAGGATAACCGTTTGGATGAAGTAAATAAGGATGACAGCTATATTGGTTTGTGTGATGTCACAATCTGGGTCTCTGTCTAAAGGGAAGGGGAAAAGAAAATTAGAAAGAGGTTCATGCCTTCTGGAACTCTGGGCAGCGATTATAGCGCTTTAACTTAAGTCGGACAATGCTCATGGAAAACATACAAAATTCAAAGGAATACTGTGAGGTGTACATATTCTGTAACACTAGCTAACATTTGTGCACTCCTCACAATCCTGGACAGTACAAGGTTTATCAATATCACACAAGGTTAACATTACAGGGTTGTGGTAAGTCAGTGAAATTGCAGATTTACCCTTTCACACCACAATAAAACACATTAAGAAATAGACACTATTATAGGCCCAACAATTATTCACATCCAGGAAAATACGTTCACAATTAAAGGTGCCCTAACTTTTATGACACATTTTTTAAAAGTGTTTACCTCTGACAATGATGATCGTGCCAGTACTCGTCAACCCTTGCACCTTTTTTGTGTTGGTATCGTAGTATCTCCAGCTACAGTAATAACTGTCAGTGTCCTCCACTTCAAGTTGGGACAGCCTCAGTGTCAACCTGCAGTCCTGCTTGACCTGGAAAGAGATCACTGCAACCTGATCCTTAAACCTTGAGTGGATAGTGGTCTTCTGGACTGCTCCTTCATCCATTGACAAGTACAGCACTTCTCTGTTTCTGTGGAAACGACCAATGAGGTATAGGCCTGATGGGTTGGTCAGCGAGATTGTGCAGTAGATGTCAGTAGACGAGTTCACCTTCAACGACACACTACTGGGGCTCTGTGAAACTGGCAGGAAGAAATTGATTGACAACCTGTTTTTGTCTGCACTGGTACAGGTCAAGTAACCCCCCCCTTACCTAACCAGGTGAGCACTGCAGGAAGGCAGAAAAGTCCTGTCACACATCTCCACAGCACGGCATCCATCCTCTCACCTAAGTAGCAGCTTTTTACACTTGCTCACATGCAAAACAACTGCAAGTGACTGGTGAACGTCTTGTCAGTGTAAAATTAAGTGCTGATTAAGATGGGAGGGAGCCGCCTTATTGCTCATGCGCAAAGGAAGTGGTTTTCATGTTTTTCGTTCTTTGATGATGTTCACATATTCACATGTTATATATCATGCAACACAAGATAACAAGCTCTGAGCGTTAGCATTATAAAGACTGATATTATTTTTCCCCAAAGGCATGTCTACATCAACCAAAAAATAAAGATATGCACATTCATAACAAAATTCCTCTACAAATTGTCAAAAAACAGAATGCCCAGAACCGCAATAATAATGATGAAAACAACCAAGACTTTGTTGGACGGGTTCCTCATATTTCAAAGAGAAAATTAAATTGCAAATAATGTTTTGCTCACTGAATATTCCCAATTTCTCAAATATTACAGTAGATATATATATCAGCACAGATTAACAGAAATGTTAGCACTGACCACTGGCACAAACATGGTTACACTTTTAAATGAATACAAACAAAACCAATCTTTCTGACAAGTATTTCCCAATTTGACGACATACAGAAATTAGATTTGGGCACAGCACCATGCTGTCCTCCTGTAGGGTAGTGGACTGTAGTTAGTAGTTTCCACAGGTAGCAACAGCCATCGTACCTCCACACCAATAAAACGCAACATCTGAATGGCTTAGTTTTTGTCAGAACGACATTTGTCTAAACATGTAGGTGGATAAAGTCCAATTAATATTGGAGGACAATTAGTGCTGTCCTCACAATTCCCTTCTTCCTGGGTCTATTGCAGGTGTGACACCATCTACTAGTACAGGACAGCGTTAAGGCACTGCATTGCGGAGGTCTCCACCTGTCCGTGCTGTAGTGGGGCCAGCGGTTCCATGGGCCAACAGATATTAGCCCACAACACCAGCAGGGAGATATATAAAATCACTCTCTAACTATCAAGCTGAACAGAGGTTGTTCAAGAGACTGAAGGCATACGTCTCTTGGCTCAACTTCCTGATTGAGTGAACAGTGTGAAACGCAGCACACTCTGAGCTTTTAACCATGCTGCTATCTTTAACAGGGTATAATTGGACGTGTGACAGTCTGGCATAAAATAACCAATAGTCATTGTTTTAACATGAACAAACAACTTAAAATGTGAGGAATAAAAAGGTGCTACATTTGGGATGCTTCAAAATGTTCTCCTGGACAGTTTGGGGTAAAGCAAATGGGCCTGGTGATATATAATGTCCATAATAAGACCTTCCATTATAAGATCATTCCAGTGCCTATTACATCTGAACATATGCATTGCAAATGATGACCCAGCTGCACAATGAGCAGTTTTTGTGAATATATGGTTCTGTCAATGAATGAATGACTTAGCATTTTGGAATCAAAGGAAACAATGGCAACTTGTAGATTTGAATTTAAACACATTCAGCTGATTTAATATTTCAGATTTGTAGCGCTGCTGTTAAATGCAGATTCAATCATTCTAAAAAAGCATCTAGACTTACTTAGTCTTACCATTGAGTACATATTGACAGAACACAGTGAGATAGTTCACCAGCACCTCACGCTTGAATTGAATATTATATTCTTCAAGGTTATTGGTCCCTTGGCCGGAAGATGACATTGTTTGTCAAACAAATGTGGTCCCCTCGTTAAAAATGTGTGGTCCATTAAGTCACTGGTATCTTCTGGACCCTGAGCCCACACATCCGATTCCGCACATGTTCATTTCCCCACCATGGGAAGAGCACAGTGGACCAGCCCCCAGAACATCTGAAGCAGTGAACCACAAGGGAAACTGCCCCACCCTGTGGCTGGTTGTGAGAATCTCAGACCCAAGTCATTCTGGGACGCATCACTCAGGCCTTGTAACTACATTGTCCAGGCCCTCTGACCTTCCCTGCCTAAATACAATGGCACCTATGGGATACACTGCAGTGGTACTTTAAGTAAAGAGGGTCAGTGATGCCACATGGTCCGGTTACCACTCGTGTTAGACTTGTTGATTTGCCAGTAGTCTTAACACTTCCTGGGTGTGGGCGGGCATGTGTGTATATCTCACCACTGTATGTGGGGAGGCTGTGTGTGAGTGTGTGCCTGGCTGGGACTCTGCTGTGTGTACTGTGTGTGCAGGAGCGCATTGGCGTGAGTTGAGTCCTGTCCCTCCAGCCAGTCCTGGTAAAGTATGTGCAGGCCAGGGTTGGTGTCAGGCAGCTTGACTGGTAGACTGCTGTAGGCCTCCTCCATCTGCTGAACTAGGGCCTTGTCCAGCCGACCCCCCGTCTCTCCCTCTGCCTGCCCACGACCACTCACACAGCCTCGAGAGAGAGAAAGTTATATCAGTATCCATTCAGCATCTTCGGTTGGACTTTTCATAATCGAACCAGGTGGACTTTGATTCACTGACAGCATAAACTATCTCAAAAACAAACAAGTTAACATAGTAACCTATGTCACATAAGTTATTTTTAGGACTAACAGGTAAGGCTAGGCCAGCAGGTTACCTCCTGGGCAGGACAGAACCTCCACCAGATGGTATGGGACACGTCCATTCCTCATGCGATGGACCAGGGTCTGGATGTTGCGGAAGCCGTAGACGGCGGCAAACTGCAGAAGCACCTCCCCATCCCGCTCTAGACACACCTCCTGGAAGTCACGGTTCCTGGAGGGAGTTGGAATATTTTTATTCATTGCACTCTTTCAATACCCCTCTCCATCTTTCTCAAATCAACATCAACCCTCTATCCTGTCCTCACCGGAGAGTCTTGTATGTGATCTCCTTCACATCCAGACCAAACAGCTCATTTGCAGCGTATTTAAAGATATGTTCCAGGAAGCCCTCAGATCCTCTGCCCAGGTGTCTCGCTAAAGCTGGGTCCCCCTCCTCACCAAGCCTAAAATCAAGACAGAGAAGAACATTACACACTTGGAGTAACTAACACAGAAATACACTCCAATCACACAAACAGCACACTATACTTAATACATGCTAACACACTCCCCTTAATACCTTTATCCAATCTAAAAATCGGATTATAATGTTTACATTCTTCCTAAGAATGTAAATCAGGTTACGCCTATAGAATGGGACAAATCCGCTAGTCATACTACACTGTTCACATTTGTGAAGCCGGTTAAATTTTCACTTCATGCCAGTGAGGCTCACACTGATGGTGCTTGCAGATCACACTGCTGGAATTCAGATGAACATTTTCACCTGTGGTCCAATTGTAGTAATGGGTACGTGCTGACCTGATGGCTGTTTGCTGAGAAAGGTGTTTACCAGGGATGCAACGGTATAGTGGGCCCACGGTTCGAAACGTACCACGGTTTGTATGTCAAGGTAACGGTACAGTTTCGGTAAGAATGACGTGATCATGTTAGAAGAGTCCGAGAGTGGCAAAGCAATGCTTGCCGAGGGTTCTTTGTTTACGGTCTTCTTACCTTCGTCATTGTATTGAAACTTTGTTAATTTAGTTTTTACGAATATATTCGTTAAACGCCTATTTTTCAATTGCAGTCAACAAGATGAAGATCGGTGATGTCTTTGTGAAGGACGCATTAATCAAGCCAAGAACAAAGTTATCCTGGAAGAACACCTGCTTCCTTCTGCTCTGAAAATATTGTTTTTCTCCTGCAGGACAATGCTCCATGCCACACAGCCAGGTCAATCAATGTGTGGAAGGATGACCACCATATCAAGACGCTGTCATGGCCAGCCCAATCTCTACACATGAATTTTTTGAGGTCTGAAAACAATGCATATTTTTTGGTTATTTTTACCAGTAATTATTTTCTATAAATAAATACTCTAAATGACAATATTTTTATTTGGAATTTGGGAGTAATGTTGTCAGTAGATTATAGAATATTATTTTTTACAAAAAAACAGAGAAACGGCTAATTTTGCACTGGTCTCTTAAAATGTTTCCAGAGCTGCATACCCACTGGTAAACTCAGTGATGTGGTGACTGGGGAAGTGGATGATTTACAATGACATCATAGAAGGAAACCTACCTAAAGGCGACACAAATATTCTCTCAGCTCCAACGTGCCAATGGCGAGTGCTAGCAAGACAGAGAAGCAAATTTGAAGAGGCACGGCCATTGTATTACTTTTTGTCTCCCCTCTGTTCGCGTCACCTTTGGGGTGGTTTTCTACAGAGATGTCATTGCAAATCGTCCATTGGTTGTGTAAGGGAGAGGGCTTGCGGTCACTGCTATAGCCACATTTTGAGACATTGCTGTGGAGTAGTTTGTCAGCCCTCTGGAGCCCCCTAAAGGCCAGTTGCCTGCCTTACCTGTTCACAAACTATGTACCTGGTTCTGTGGATCGGTATCTACAACATGCGTATAGTCCAAAGCGCAATAAGTATGTTTTGGAAATTATCGGCAAATGACCGGCATATCGTGACTCCGCGGTTCACGTGTGCTTATTGAACTGTAGGCGGCGTACCAAACGGTTCAATAACAAACACCGCGTACCGTTGCGTCCCTAGTGTTTACTAATGAAACACCCAGCCTGCTGCCACAATTATGGTACTGACAAATGAAGTGTTTGTGTAAATATACTTTGAGCACCGACAGATATTTCCTGGTTCAAGCCCAGTGAACAGTGAGACACTCACACAAGATCTAGAGGAACAGAGTCCAGGTCTGCTACGGACACCTTGGTCTGCTCCATCATCTGGAACACCTCACCTGGAACACACATAGATTCACATTGACATTGAACAGCGGACCACTTCTAAACCTTCAGGTTCAAGGTACACATGATGGTAATGCCTCACTGTCTGTCATTCTGATGAATGAAAGGGACAGAAGAGTCAAGGTGTAGGACACAACTTAAGGAAAGGCCGGCATGATGCATCGAGACACAGCTTAAAAACAGGACAGGTTGAATGGATGACACAGAAAAGTGGGTTTTAAATGGAGAGAAGACAGATGGAGACAAAAATGTGAGCGTCTGAGAGGAGAGAGACAGAGAGGCGTAGCCGGGACAGACGGAGACAGAGAGGCGTAGCCGGGACAGAGGGAGACAGAGACGTAGCCGGGACAGACGGAGACAGAGAGGCGTAGCCGGGACAGACGGAGACAGAGAGGCGTAGCCGGGACAGACGGAGACAGAGAGGCGTAGCCGGGACAGAGGGAGACAGAGAGGCGTAGCCGGGACAGACGGAGACAGAGAGGCGTAGCCGGGACAGACGGAGACAGAGAGGCGTAGCCGGGACAGACGGAGACAGAGGCGTAGCCGCGACAGACGGAGACAGAGAGACGTAGCCGGGACAGAGGGAGACAGAGAGGCGTAGCCGGGACAGACGGAGACAGAGAGGCGTAGCCAGGACAGAGGGAGACAGAGAGGCGTAGCCGGGACAGAGGGAGACAGAGAGGCGTAGCCGGGACAGACGTAATGAAAGCAGTAGTACCTGATGTCAGGACACAGTCAATGTCTCTGCTCTCCAGTAAACTGTTGTAGAACTCGTCTCTGACCGCCTCCAATTTCTTATCAAAGCATGGAGCCACCACAATGTGGTACAGCTTGTCTGGGTTCAGCTTCTGCACACACGCAGGCACGCAAGCACGCGCGCACACACACACACACACACGATGTACATAGTTACTATTTTCAATGTTAGTTGACACTGGCTATGTTTACTGAATTATATGGGATAGGTTAGAGCACATTCATAGTGTTGACCTGTTGTTTAGTGAAGTAATCTTTCACCAGACAGCCCATGATCTGTTGAGGAGACCTGGCTGTACAGATGTGAGGAGTTACCATACTGCCCAGAACGCGTTCAGCATACCGGATCCACCCTGGACAGAATCAGAATTGATAAAGCTTTCTGAAATCCTAAGATTATTTAGGGTCAGAGAGATGTTGAGAAAAGAAGACAAACAAAAAAATGGAACACGACTAAAATGTGCGCAGGAGGGAGCGAGAGAATCCCCTCGTGCAGGCCCTATCTCCAGGGAAGGGAGTGGTGTGTGGCTGTCTCTATCTCTTCCTCCCAGCGCTGCTATCACAAATGGGAGCTGGGTCCAACCCTAATACCCTAAACCTACCTTCACGTGTTGTATGTCAGTGTGTGTATGCCTTCATGTGTGGGTACATTTTGTCATTCTCCCTCAGAGGCAGTCATGACACACCAGTTACAACACCGACTGGAACCCAGCAGGAAGCTGAACACTAAATGAAACATTGATGGTCATTGAACTGCAATGCTACTACTAAGTGTTCCAGGTCATCCTGGAAGATCTACAGCTGTTTCTTATTTGCCCTTGAAACGTGTCCCAGCTGGCCTCCCAGACACACAAGTAAGCTGTTTAAATGCCCAGTGCAGCTTTCATAATAGAATTTCTTAAGTAATTCCTTTGACAAATGAATGCTTAATAAATCAGTCAATCACTGTGTTCATTTCACAAAACTAACATTATTTCTCTGAGCCTCCTTTGGCCCTTAAAGCTCAGAAATAATATTGGTTCTTTTAACATGCACAACCACTGAAAGGTGGAAAGGATGATCATTATTGTGTGTTATTAAGTGTGCCAGGTGTGGGGGGGGTTGATGGTAGTACAGATTACCTGGACAGGAGGAGGTGAACATGGGCAGGGCTTGGTTATCATGGTGTCTCCTGCGGAACTTCTGGACAAACTCTCTCTGGCTCTCCAGAATACTGAATCCTGCAGCTAGTGTAGTATCAAAGACATACTGCACCCCTATAGAGATCCAGAAAGGACGATAATGCAAATTAATGTACCACACATATTTTACATAACAGGTTCTACCACAGACGGCAACTTTTGAAAATCGCAACTGGAATTACCAGTTGTAATCTTATACAGACATACTCATTTACCTAGGCTCTTGAGGAAGCCACAAAGTTTGCGTGTGGCCTCTGGAATGTCCAGGCCGAACTTGACTGCGAAGAAAGGCAGAGACTGGGGACACACTGACACCGCCACGACCTTGTGTTTTGACACATCGCACTTCTGCAATGATGAATAGAGACAGCGACATTGTATTGACTTGAGAGAGCGGGATGGTTTTCCTGGAACACCCATTTAAACACAATAAAGTAAAAATCATTCACAAATCAAAGCCAAAATACAGCAAAGACAACACCACAATTCCTTTCAGGTAGTATATTTCTTGTGGCTTTGACTAACATTAAATGATTCAACACCACACAGCGTTGTAGATCTCTAACTATAATACGGGGTCTAAAACAAAGGACCACCTCAGTAAAACCATTTACAAATTGAATAAAAAGTGGTTTGTATTCGAGCTGTCCGTTTTCATTTGTTTTCTTTCTTTTGTGCATAATGACACTCATGAAACTCATGGCGCTCAATGACACTCGTGACATGATGTATCACAAGTAGTACCTTGTTCAGACCCAGGACACGAACCACTTCCTCCAGGTTCTGCTGGGAGATTTTTAGGCTTTCCTCCTCAGACACACAGCCATCACAGGACAGACAGGCACTCAGCAATATATGCTGCTGGGTAGTAACGGAAGAGCCCGGAACCTCACTGTTGACTACATCATTCTCATAGAGACCGCTTATGCTGTCATCATTTTGTTTCTTGTTGCACTGTAAACAACCAAATAATCCTCATGAAAGTTACAAATGTATCCAAATTGCAGTTGGACTCAAGATTTGATTTTATAAAATAATATGCAAACAGTAATGTTATTGCAGTCAAACAACTGATACAAGTACAGCTAGATAAAGCCAGTTGCAGACTTCTACTCTGTACAGTTAAAAAATAATATTCCACAGGCTTACCTGTTTAGTACAATTTTCACATTTCTCCTTGCGTCTTCCGATGTTCACTTCTGACATTTTTGATAAATGTCTATAGTTCAGTTTCACATAAACAAAAGAGCAGAATCAGTGAGCTGTCCAATAACAGTACACCCAACTTTGCAGAAGACACTGATTCTTCAATACTTCATCACGGTTTCCTTCTACAACTGTCATGCTAGTTCCAGTATGATCCACACCAACATGGGATTATTTGTGCGTGTGTGTTGAGACTTAACACCCTACTGCTACATCGTTTACCCTGTCCTAGCCAATCAGGATCATTCCTCTTATATCAACAGTAACCCATAACAGCGGCATAATAATGACTGTAACCTGCCTATGGCCACTAAACAGTTGAGCTGTCATAGAAATATGAGCATAACACATTATTGCTAAGTGTTTCAACTGGAAGGGTAGGAATCATTTTATACGCTATACTACATAGGTAGCTGCATCATTAATTAAGACCAGAAACAGACCCAAACTAAACAACGCATGTCCTCAGCGTACTCGACTGTATTCAATATAAGCATTCACAGCGCTCAGTAAACACCACCAAAATCACAATAGAGTATCAAGTTATCACCATTATAAAATAAATGAGTCTGAGGCCTCTATGATAATATATTTAGTATACAGTAACGGTAGTAAACAACCATTATTGCGGTTATAGTAGAAATTACTATTTATATACTGGTAATATCGTTTAACTATCCGTTATTATGCTTTCTGTTTGTTTTAAATCTCTAACTAAACAGTAACTGGAGGCGGGAGAAAATGTTTTTGTCTGTGGTGCATCATCATCCCCACCGGTCACTAAAGGTATGACTGAGTGAAAAGAGTTCAGGGCACTCACCCGTTGGACGTTAGTATTGTTGTTTTAGAGAAAATCCCTTTCAGCTGTTGCGTATAGAAAAGGGGGGGGTAGGATGGGTACGTAACCTATCATGTAGCTAAATGTTCTAGGTAGCTAGGCCTGTAAAGCAGGTCTTGTGCTCTCCAGTTAACTTAGTCAGCAATATCTCAAGCAATTACAATACCGCTAAAGGCCCACAGCAGCCAACGTGTGACTCGGCGATTCTTTCATAAGACGGACTGATTGTGAAATTAATCAGGTGCCCCAGACCAGTTTTCATAACGCGTTGACTTCTGAGTACATGACTCCATTGTTTCCCCCCGGTCAATCAAGTGCGCATGCGTAACCGTGAATGGTTCGCGGCGTGCTTCGCACGCTTGCGTCATGGGATTACTTTCTCTTGGTACATAGCGGTATCATGAGATTTTCCTGTACTACAAGACACTCATATGCTAAAATATAATTTCGTGAACAATATGGAACAGTTTATTTCTGTTTGTTTGTGTTATTAAAATATCCAAGACAAAGATTGTTTTGCAACAATGTTCACTTTAAATTTAAGGGGTATTAACCGGTAGTAATGGGTGGTAGACTATAGCTCATCCCATTATCCAATCAGCTTAGACTTACTCCGGAAGGAAGCAACACCCTCCCAGTGTGTTGTTGCTGTGATATGCAGTGAATTGGAACTTCTCTAAAAAATTAACTGTCACTATCATCAAGTTGGCGTGTCACATCGTTTCCAGCTAGTGTCATTAGCGAGTATTTTTTGGGGGGATTCCATTGAAGAGTCAAAGGTAGGAGGTAAATCAGTTGGCATACACATACAATTTTTTATTTGAAAAAAGTACCTCAAACCACCCAGGCGAGTTCTTGTGTATGAATGGACTGTAACTGAGGTGGGCCAGACTAGAGCATTCCAACCATATACTTGGGTGATGTCTTAAGGGCGATTGCCCGACAGATTTAAAATCTAACTCTGGGCAAGCCGGAGGTCGGTCTTAACCCACGTACTGAGCAAAATTAGGAAACAGTCTCAGACATAGTTACACATTTCGAAAAATGTGCCCCGAAGATCACATTATCACACTTTTCCAGTGAGTATGATCCATATAGATAGATTGAGGACTCGATTTCCATGTAACCCCGTTTAAAGTGGATTTTGTCATGTTACAATTTCACAATTTTAAAGTAGTGTGGCTGAGGATTCTAATGGGTTAGATGTATGCTAAGCCTTCCCCACATTTCTTTAGTGATAGATCATGCCATGAGTGTCATAGACATTTTGAGCAAACTGCATCCCCCTTCAACCTCAATTTATTGAGTTAGGGATCTTGTCTGTACTTTAGGCAATTTATATATTTCTTTTAACATTCTCAGCAGTGTCTTCTTTATTCCACCTTACTGCAATTCTGGATTAACTCCCAACACAAGCATACTATTTAGAACTATTTGAACATACAATTGAACTTACTTTTCTTTATCATTCATTTAATAAAACTGTTTAAAATAGCACCTTTCCAACTAAAGCATAAAACAACATCTGTTACTATATACATTGAATAAGTCCATAATTTTTTGCACATTTTCTATTTTTTAAGGAGACCAATGTGAAACATGACAAGAAAAATGTTATATAATACAGAATATTTTGAACCGCTGTTAGTTTTATATACTACCATACTACTTGTAAAATTACTTTGGCTTAAAAATGACTAATTATATTTTGAAAGTTGTAGCTATCAATTTACTTGAAGTAACCACTGACCTAGCATATAATTATGAGTGTTTTAATAGTTGTTGTATCATATATCATCGACATTTCATGTTATTTGAAATGTTGGTATGTCTGTCTTTCAGATGGGGTATATGAAAGTAGAGGAGCACAACTCCAACGTGTTGCACCTGAAGAGATCGCCTGGAATCCGCTCGTGGTCACTACTTGTTGGTAGGATCTTTTCGTGTGTGAGCTTATTCTGCAAGTTTATTTCTTTGGATGTAATGTCATAAAATAATGGACACAATTTTGTCTCATTATTATTTATTTTCAGGTATTGCGTCTGTTGGCCTAGCTGCTGCATACTACAGCTCAGGTATTACCCTATCTACAGCAGGCATTTCCATTGCTAGCCATTCACCTCTCAGTTGAATGCCGAGTCTAGTAACTAGATCGGTCATCATTGGCATGATTTGGAACAGCTAATCTTCTGTCTCTCATCCTTCTGTTTTCTTGTTTTTCCAGACAGTATCCTCTGGAAGTTGTTTTACTTGACAGGCTGTGTGTTTGTGGCCATGCAGAACATGGAGGAGTGGGAAGAGGCGGTGTTTGATAAAGCCAATAACTTGATTGAGTTGAGGACTTTCAGTCTGTATGCTCTGATTCTCACCATGTGGCGAAAAGGCCAGGAAAAAGGTGCAGAACATCATTACCCGACTTGTACATGGTCTTACCAGATGAGATGACTTTTCCATTTGGAATCCAGTACAGGGTTCTTCAGTCTTGAAGAGCTATAGGAATGTTCCTTCATAAAACACATCCTCTCCTTCCCTTTCTCGCCATCTCCTCATCCTCCCCCATTTCTCAGTGGTGCTGGACATGAGGCACCTGCGCGATGTGTGTGTTCAGGAGGAGAAGGTGCGCTACCTAGGGAAGGGCTACCTGCTGGTGCTGCGGATGGCCACAGGTTTCTCATACCCCCTCACACAGAGTGCCACCATGGGGGGACACAGGTATGACTGTGTGTCTGGAGGCGGAAGAGATAGGGTCTTATACTGAATATGGAAAGAGGTGTGTGTAAAGGATCAGAACACAGGTTTCCCAGGATATGAGAATGTTGTCAAATATAAACAGGTCTTGCTGGGTCCTGGATGCTGATTGACTGCAAGCAATGGATATTGTCAACTGGGTGGTTTGAGCATTGAATGTTAAATAGCTCAAAGTTGTTGTGTATCAGACTAGAATTTACAATAATTTTTATAAAAATGACATTGGTTACCAGGTTACTATAGCAATAATATGCCTTGGGGGTTGTGCTATATGATCAATAGACACCAGCCAAAGTTTGTATCCAGGCCTACTGTTTTTATGTATTTTGCCTGATGAATCTTTATAATAAAAATAACAGTATGTAGCAGTAGTAAAATCAACCGTATTTATGTAGTAATTTCATTTTCCAAATAGATACGTTCATCTCTTCTCTTTTTTACTTCTGTGTCAGTGATGTGGAGGCTGTGGCTTTGTTGCTCAAACGTTTCCTGGGTCTCGAGGAGCTCAAGCGTCGCAGGGAGCAAGAGTCAGCTAGGGAGGAAGAGGAGGACGATGAACTGGACCTCAGCACTGACTCAGAAAAAGAGGGGGACTTTGCACCCACAATGCAGCAGAAAAACATTTGAGGAATGTAGAAATGTTCCCCAAAACAATACTTCTTTCACAGAACGTCTTAAGATAATACCTGTTACTGTAAATGACCTTACATTCTTTGTAGTCATTTTTTTTCACCGTAGACTAAATCATAGTTTGGTGAATGGCCTGTTCTTAAAAAACAATAATCAGTACTGTATAATTACTGAATTACAGCCTAATCCCCATGATTACAGTGCCTTTCTATTTTGAAGTAATCAGTGTTTGTGTGAAATGCTCGTTTAAACATTCCCACAGTTACAAGCTACATATTGGTGTGTTTGAGGCCACCCACATAATAATCTCACGCATGTCTCTAATCACTGCAATCACCCATCCACCTGAATGCATGTGAATGTACACTATAACCAAAGCATAAAGGATTTTCAGGGATCAGTAAATAGCCTTTTTGTACGAAAATATACTTGCATGTTCATGTATCTGTCAGCAATGACAGGTCCTGTCGCTGAATTTCTGCAAACATTTCTAAAATTCTCCAGAAAGAAGCTAGAATCCAACAGTTTATATTGAATAACTACAGATTCAATCAGGCCCTATGTGCAAACAAGGAAACAGTAAATGTTGTCCCCTACGCATAATAAAGAACCCCCTAATGTCAAATTATACCTATTTATGACCAACGCATTTCAGATATTTCGGCTTTGGCCATTTATGGCAAACTGTATAATTCATCCATGTGGTCAAATCGGGCAAGTGTGTCAGATAACACATTGGTAATCTAGACTTACTTCACTGTGCATGTCTGTAGTATGCAATCACTCAATTCAAATAGATCACGAAATATGCCACCATGTGATTGTTCTTAGCATAATGATGACTCTTGAGAATATTTGCAACAGGTATATATATATATACCAGGTGTTGTAATGTTATTATCTGTAATATTATTTGTTACTGATTGTATGCATTGATAGACCTCGCCCAGTTGAATGTTTATTGTTTAGTGGGGGCATGTGTACTAACCGGAAAAAATACTTTGTTGAGACACATCTGTCCATTGCTTGATTCAGATTAGGTCACTGTTTTTTCATGAGCAACCTATGCGCTGAATTTTATGACTTCATTACAAAGGAGATAAGGGATATGAATCAGAATTTCACCTACTTTTATAGCGCCTCAACTGGGTCAAAAGGTATAATTTTGTGAATACCAGATCTCAATGCGAGACAACCTTTACCCACATTTCTGTAAAATCATGGCAGTGGGGTAAATATTGTAGGACAAACATATGTAGGTAGAAAAATAAATCTTAAGTCCCCTCCCCAATTTCACTATAGTGGACCATGAAAGACCAGTCTCTGGTAATGTTCCTGCTGATGTGTAAGTTTGAAAAGTATACTGTAAAGCATCTGGAGTGTATTAACTACTGATTATGTTTACTAAGAGGAGTGAGTGTAGAGTGTGTTGCTTGAAAGAACAACAATGAATGAGACCTTGTAAGTTAAAGATTTTGTAATGGATTTATAGGTGTATGTGGCTGAATAACAGCAGATACTGATTTGCCTAGCCTTTTTTTACTTTCATACATGCGTTTTTTGATTATGATGATGCCATTTTGTTTTTAAAAATAAAAGTTTTCATTATAATGTGATCATTACAATCTCCATGTAGAACTAGGTTTGGTCCTACTGCCCATCCATAGAATCTGAGATGTTCTGGGGTACCATCTCCAGTAGGCTGGCTCTGGTGTCCTCCAGGATCCTCTGGAGGGGAACTACCACAGGACTGACATGCTGCTCTTCCCATTCCTGGGCTGTGGAGGCTGGGTACAGACTCAAAATCTCCTTTCTAACCAACTCCACTCTCTCTTCCACAAGTGCCACGAATCTGTGGGACAGGAGGGAGGTTGAAAGAAAGAATGGATATAGGTTAATTACCTTTTTCGTTTTTGCTTGAAACTTCAGAAAGGAGCCAATATTATTTTTTGCCTATACATTGTGGGGGGAATCCAAACGTTCAGATACTTACGACATGGCTTGACTTTGTAACTGCTGTGCAATAAGAGGGTTGACTGTCTTTCTCTGTCTGTGATAGGGAGTGAACCAGCCTCTCACAAACCTGAGACAACCACAGAGCATGTGTGTCAAGGTTCAGTCAATAATGCAATAGTAATTAAGAAGAAATCACCAATGTGTGCGTAAGAGTGTATGCAAGCTTTTATCCCAGCCCAAGTAGCTACTGGCTTCACTAACGTGCTGTCCTCAAAATGGCGGAGTTCTTCTGACTGCAGTATTGCCGTTAAATCCACAACCAACTCTGCCAACCTCCTCCCTGGGAACAGCTCAGAATCACCAGCAGAAGACCTGGGCATGGCACGAGGAGAAGCAGACATTTAGGATTAAAAACACTGTACACTTGGGCATTTGTCTCTTTTGAGGGCTCTCTGTCTCACCTCTCCATTGTCTCCACATCTACAGAAGAGATACCCAAACTGTCTTTAACCCTCCTCTGTGCATCTGGGTTCAAATGACCTGCAACACACACCAAAACAGAAATGAATATGGGTCAAGTACCACTACAACACATCAAGGGTGGGCATCATATCGAAGTGTACTTAAACAGAAACTACTGACCGTATGAGAGTGTCTGTAGGCAAGAGGCCAGGGAGGGCAGAGCCAGGGGCAGCAACTCACACAGCACAGACAGGTGGTCATACCTAGTGTTTAAAGAAATATAATTCAAATGGTTACGACTAATTCACAACTGGGTACAAATGTCCAATGATATACAGAATAGCAATAGCTAGCAATAGTCATTATAATCAGGTTGAATTGTCTCCCAGTCAAACCTCTGCCAGCCAGTGAGGGCAATGCCCAACATCTTAATGCCTTTAGGCAGGGAGGCTGCCACCTGGAGCCACTGTAGATGGTTGTCAACATGTCTCTGTGTGTTGGTCACACAGGTGTGGACGTTAGTGGAGCCTTTGAACGCGCTAGCGGCCCACAGCTCTGACAGCCCTGCACCACAGTACCTCTCCAATAGAGATACTGGAGGGGGAAAGGAGATTATAGATGTCAACATTATTCAAATGTTTTTTGCCTATATGCACAGTAAATATATGTTTCTGCAAAATCACTAGTTCCTACCGGTGTTTTCCACATCAAGAGTGGGGCTGTAGTCCCACAGCATTGGCTGGACCAGACCTACCAGACCACTGCCTGTCAAGAGGTAAAAAAAAAGAAAGTTAAGTTAACGTTAGCATTGGATAAGAAAACATAACTGTTCTGGTATATATATACTTATTTCAGGCCAAGACATTCAGTTATTGCGTATGGAGCCTGAACTCAGACCTTTCAGTGTGTCATGGTCCATCCCTCTCAGCATGTCGTCCCACATGATCACACGGAGGTTCGGCCACGTCTCTCTGACAGCCTTTGCCACCCGGGTCACGTGTGAAAGGAACAGCTGCTGTAGCGTACGGCCAGGTGTGCTTAGCCAGCGCCTGGACTCCTCCCCCTCACCTAGAAGGTACACCTGAGGATGCATGACAGATATGGTGTTGGGAAAAAAAAGACATTGAACATGTGTTTTCTGGGTGTGTTGAACAGAAACGAGTGGGGAAAGATGGAGTAGAGTTTTTGCTGAAAGAGCACAAGACCAGATTTGAACTCGGTCCGCAGCAGCTCATGTGGATCAGCCTAGGCCATGTAAAAAGGCTTTTAATGAAACGTGTTGAATATCATTAGAAAGGTAGAGCCCAAATTGACTTCCTTTCCTCATTTTCCTGCATATTGTTGAATTCCAAATTAAATTAATGTACCAGACCTCACCTCGTCGGCTCCGATGTGCACGCTGGCGCAGCCAGGGTGGAGCTCCACTACCTGGCGTAGCATCTCCTGTACCAGCCTGACACCCTCCTCTCGGTGGGGGTTCAGAGTGCCCAGACAGTGGCGGACCTCCCTTAGGCCCCATAATGACTTGTGCTTCAACACAAACTGAAAGACGGACATTTGGTGAAGACTGAGTGAGAGGTTCAGTGAATGAGAATTGCGAGAAAGAAGGCCAAGAAAGATGGAAACGTGGTGTGATGAACAGAGGACAGCTACTGTGTGTTCCTGCTTTCATACCTCTAAGTGTCCAAATGTCTGAACCAGTGGAATGACCTCCAACCCATGGGACCTGGCAACTTCCTGAATGGACAGGACCTCCTCACGACTGCAGGAGAGAGGAAAGAAGGTAACTATTATTACTTGCCAAGGGAAATTAGTTAGTATGCTTCGACTTTCTAGCAAGACCGATGTACTGACTTTTGGAAATAAAGAGTGGTTATCAGTGATTGGCAATAGGTTAACCTGTATGGTAAATGCTGGGTGGCTTGCAGGACCTTCAGCTCTCCCTCAAAGGGGAACATATCTTCATACTCCACCAATAGTCCGTCAGCACCCAGACCAGCAAAAACTCCTATCAGCTGAAGACAGACAACCGAAGGAAATGAAATGCACATGTGCTTCTGGAAAGTACAAGATAGGCCTCTTGCATTCAACAATCAATACAGAACTAAAAAGATAGAGGAGCGATCTTATTACAGAAGATTTGTGAAACTAAAACAAGAATGCCCAATGCTGCCATTTCCAATATGGGGGGGTTAGTGAAGTTGACCAGAGGGAATTTGAAGGTGGCCAAGCCCAAGCTAGGACAATATGGATATTTTTTGCATGTTTCTGTTAGGAAACATATTCTGTGATGCTATTGTGTGCAATAATTCATAAAGGACCGCCCCATGCTTATTTTGGGGTACTGAAAGAACCACTCATTTTGACACTTTCACATAGACATGGATGGTTTTGATGACATGGACCCAAATTGTAGTTTCACAACCAGCTGCTAAAGTGTGCAACATTAACAATGTTGTCAAAATGATAATGGGATAAATGAGTATATTCCATTAATTGAATCACAGGAAGAGGGAGAGAATAGGATCAATTTTCACTATAAAGGTGGTAGTCTAAACTTAATCCAGTCTATTCGTAACATAATGTAAAAACAGAAAACTTAATTTGGATCATGTTTGATCTAATGTTTCCGATGTACATATTCGGTGGCTATCTGGCTACCTATTGTCTATACCTGATGTTACCTTATGCAGGTAATCGATTCTAGGAGGGGCCCCTTTCAGATCCAAGTGAACCAGCTTCTTCCCCTTCGGCCACGGCGGCAACGCCTCCATTGTACCTTAAAGTCAACTACGGTGTGTAGAACCACAATCGTGCCTTCTCACCTATGCAGTACAGAAATCATGCATACCCATTACAATATAAAGTGCATGATTTATTTATAATGAAATTTGCAGAATATATAAAAAAGACTGTAGACACAAAAGGTACATGATATGTGTATAGGTATTTAGCATAAATGAGTGACTGACAGAGCCAGAATACTAATTCACAGCTATTCGCTCTAGACAAATCAATGTTTTTTCACGATAAACCCAGGCATTCAGGCAATGTTAGGTGACAAAGGAAGAAAGAATTCCCTTTCATATATTTCACCTTTCGTAACACGAAATATATGCTTTCTAACTCGATAAATCCAAACATACCTCAAAAGCTGAACGACAGGCACTGTTGTATCATTCACAGAAACCGGAAAGCAATCTATACGCTCCCCATAGCTACGCAACCATCAGTGTAAACAGATTGTGGTATCGATAGTCATTTGATTCACTTTGACTTTGACTTTGGAAGCAGAATCATAGATTTCCTTGATGTGGTCCAATTAAAACGCAGGTTCTACTCTTTACTAGCCAACCAGAGGGATTGCTACCCGTTGACCAGGAAGTAATGCCGAGTTACTGTAGTAGGGGTGAAAGCGACCATAATTCCACTACTATTACTGCTCGAAAGGTAGTAGTCAGGTATACATGCTATAATTACAATGACGATACAACGGCGAGGAAATCCGAAAGTCCCAGACGCAAACGGGATTGAGAAAAAAATTAAAAGGTAGCTAACATTGCCACTCGTCGAGCTGCAAAACCAAGATCTGGTTTTGGCCAGCCAGCTTTGTAAATACAATATCAGGTTTTCTGTGTGTGAGGATTCACTTTCTATGCCAGGATCAGAGTGATTGTGTGTGTGATCAAGGTCTGAATATGTGGGGAATGGAAGTCCCTACAAAGACATTAAAACCTGACAAATCAGCCTCCACTAGGGAAAAAACGATTTACATAAGAATAGGTTTTGATATGGATACCATTTACAAACGGATTCATTTTGGAATTTGTGTATTTTTAGGTTTAGGAATTAGGAACTAGGTTTAGGGCATAGCATAAAATTGTCAGTTTGCTCGTCAATAATCCACAACCCCCCCAAAAAACAGTCTGGGTAGGTAGAGTGCAGGGTACACCCTTGGCATTCTCGGTTGTTTTCCGTTTTCAGAAACCTATTTAACCTAACTTTCAGTGGGGATATATTACGTGGGAAAATATCCCTCAACTTGGTCTCAGTCTCCCACTTGCCTTCTGGCAAACACTAGCCAAGATTTGATTTGAACATTTTTCAATGATAACTTTATTTTTGCCACTCCCATAAAGGCCAGTTTTGTGAAGCAGTCATGCTGTGTAGTGCTTTTGAAAAGTCTTATTCTGGATTTGCTTTGCATGTTTGTTCATCTTCATGATTTGTTTAGGAATCGTAGTAACCAAGTGTGGACCTTTCAGAGACAAGTGTATTTAACCTATAATCGTGTGAAACAGCTTGAATGCACACAGATGGATTCCCTTAATTACATTACTTGGTAATACAAATGGTTGCACAACAGCTCATTCAGGTGTCATAGCAAGGTGTATGAATACGAATGTAATCCATTCTTTTCCAAATTAATTCTTCACTTTGAGATTTTTTTTAATAAAAAATTAAATCTATCTTGTAACACAAACAATGTGGAGATTACCAAGTGGCTGTATAATTTTCTGAGCGACTTAAAGTATTGTAAAATCAGGAAAAAATGCAAGTCCAATTGGTATATTCTAGACAGGACAGGGGGGGTCATTTGGAGAGGAATGTATTGGAAAGAAATATCTACTATGATATATCAGATTATGAAGTTATTTACAGCGTCAGCGTGTAGAAAATGACAGGTTTGTTTCATGACATCTCAAAGTGTCTGTTCATACAGCTCTGGAAAAAATTAAGAGATCACTGCACCTTTTCCCTCTCCAAAATAGATGAAAAGGAAATTATGAGCGAGGAACAGGAGAGTTCAATTTGCCCATCTTTTCCTCATTCAAAATCTTCATTTTCAACTTGTTTGGAAAGGAAAGACAAAGGTACAGTGGTCTTTTTTTCCAGAGCTGTATGGAAGGGTTGTGTTGACAGGTTGACACAAATAAATTATATCAATTTTTTCCTCATATACAATAATTGATATCATAATTTCACAACTCCCCCAAACTACCTAAATGCCCGACATGAGCATATGATATGCTTTTGGGCTCTGTTAAATTAAATATAAAACTGTCGATATAATTGAAGGGCTCTCCTTTCTCTCTACCTTCATTGGGTTTTCTATATAACACTGATAATTTTTTGCGAGTGCTGTTGACAATCATACTGAATATTGTGTGTGAAACTACATTCACTACTTAGGGTTAGATGTTAAGCATTAGGGTTAGATTGTGGCATAAAGGCTAATTCATTGAGTATAGGGGCCAGGATTGAAGGATTGAAAAACAAATGTTTGTGAAAGCTAGTTTGTGAATGAGCAAGAAAGGGTGGAAAAGAAATCGAGGGGGTATTTGTTCTCCACATCTTACTATATCTCTGTTTTCTCCTCTCGCAGGGGTAATGCCTTGAGACAGGCGTCCGCATGGCGTGGGTCCCGAGGCTCTCTCCTGGGAGTGTTGGCCCTTGCTGTGATGCTGGGCACCCTTGCCTGGCTCTTCTTGGCCTCTGGGGACCCTCACGTCACTGAGACCCTGGTCAGACAGTCTGAGGTGGTCCTACAGCCCAAGGTATTCACTGTGGAGTGTTCTGAGGACTACGACAACTACAAACGCTACCCAGGTCAGTTCAAAACCAATCCAATTTTAGAAAAGCCAGAATATACAAGTGCTGTATCCCGTACAAAGATTAAATTGTGTTGGATGTATGTCTGCATTCTTGCTCCAGGTTGGGAAAAGGGCTGCTTTCCCCAGTCCTAGACATAACCGTTTTGCCAATGCCCTGTATCTGCAGTTACGGTTAGGTCCGGAAATATTTGGACACTGACACAATTTTCATAATTTTGTCTCTGTATGCCACCATAATGGATTGGAAATGAAACAACCAAGGTGGAATTGAATTACAGACTTTCAGCTTTAATTCAAGGGGATAAACACAAATATCGTATGAAACGTTTAGGAATTGCAACCATTTTCATACTCAGTCCCCTTATTTCAGGAGCTTAAATGTAATTGGACAAATTAATGCAAGCACGCAAGCATAAAAAAATACTTTTAAAAAAGAATACTTTTTCGAGAATCCTTTGCAGGTACTGACTGCTTGAAGTCTGGAATTCACGGACATCTCTAAACATTGGGTTTCCTCCTTTGTGATGCTTTGCCAGGCCTTTACTGCAGCTGACTTCAGTTGTTGTTTGTTCATGGGTCTTTTTGCCTTAAGTTTTGTTTTCAGCAAGTGAAATGCATGCTCGATCGGTTGAGATCAGGTGATTGACAGGGCCATTGCAGAATATTCCTTTTCTTTGCCTTAAAAAAACTCCTGGGTTGCTCTCCCAGTATGTTTTGAGTTATTGTCCATCTGTAAAGTGAAGCACCGTCCAATCAACTTCACTGAATTTGGCTGAATCTTAGCAGACAATAAATCCCTATACAGTTCGTATACAGTTCATACGGTTGCTTCTGTCTTCTGTCACATCATCAATAAACACTAGTGACCCAGTGCCATTGGAGGCCATGCATGCCCATGCCATCACACTGCCTCTACAGTTTTTTACAGATGATGTGATATGCTTCGTATTATGGGTCATTCCAAGCTTTCTCCATACTTTTTCCTTCCCATCATTCTGGTACAGGTTGGCTGTAGTTTCATCGGTCCAAAGAATGCTGTTCCAGAACTGGGCTGGCTTTTTAGATGTTTTTTTGGCAAAATCTGGCCTTTCTATTCTTGAGGCTTATGAATGGTATGCGCCTTGTGGTGAACCCTATGTATTAGCTCTCGTGAAGTCTTCTGTTTATGGTAGACTTGGATAATGACATGCTTACCCCCTGGAGAGTGTACTTCACTTGGATGTTGTGAAGTGGTTTTTCTTTAACATGGAAAGGATCCTACCTTCATCCACCACTGTTGTCGTCTGTGAACGTCCAGGCCTTTATGTGTTGCAGAGCTCACCAGTGCGTTCATTTTTCTCAGAATGTACCAAACTGTTGATTTGGCCACTCCTTATGTCTTTGCTGTCTCTCTGATGGACATTATCATTCCAGCCTAAGGATTGGCTGTTTCACTTGTATTGAGAGCTAATTTGACGGCAAGTTTTGGGTTCACTGCAACAGCTTTCAAATGCAAATGCCACACCTGTAATCAACTCCAGACCTTTTACCTGCTTAATTGATGAAGAAATAACTACGGAATATCCATGAAACAGCTTTTGAGTAATTTGTCCAATTTTGTCTGGTCTGGAGCTACATATTAAAGAACTGTAATTTTTCTCCAATTAGATGTAAATGCCCTCAAATTCAAGTTGAGAGACTGCACTTTAAGCCCATATTCATTATGGGTTACAGTGTCCAATTATTCCCAGACCTAACTATGTATATATTGATCATTCAGTCAATGGGAAGATGGCAGGCTTGTGTTTTTACTGTGATGTTGAGGCTGATTTGAGATTTTCCCAGGATGCACTCCTCAGACATGTGGAAGGGCCATCATAGACAACTCAGTGTCCAGGGAGGAGGCCATATCCCTCAGGAAGTAAGGGATCTCTACCACTTTCTTCTCTTTCTCTGCCTTGTTCTTTCTCCCTGTGAATTATCTCTCTCATCTTGCAGATTGGCTGAGAGGGGACTGGCTCTAGCAGGTTCAGATGGAGGAGTAAGTATCTGTTCTTAGTAATACGCATTTGAAAAGCCGTGGATATGGCCTTGTCTTTTTCTCTTTAGCCCAAGGCTTTTGGGTTTTTTCCAGCATGAGATCTACTTAAACACATCAGTCTACACATAGCCTTCTAGCTTTTAAAGATTGTGATTCATTTCTTTCTCCTGCAAGTGTTCCACAAGTTTTTAGTTAACAAGAAAAAGTAGTTGCACCTGTCAAAATATCAGGTAAAATAATCATTAATAAATCAATGAGTACACCACACAACCGGCGTTTGGAGTTTGCCTGGCAACACCCGGGTACCGAACAAGACTAGACTCAAGTTCACTACATGTACGCAGACTTAATGCAAGGGAACAAAAGCAAACGTTGAGGGCGTACCAGCACAAGCTTCACTCATCACCGCAGAATCCTACCAGACTCTGTGATGGGGTGTTGCCTGGGGTCCAGTTTGAATTGACTTGTTTATCCTGAGAACTGGCATTGAGCCTCCGGCATTAATTGATTCGATTTGTATTCCCTCTGTCCACTAGGGGTCAGAGTTGTACCACTACAGGGATCCAGTAAAATAGAATTCTTAATTGTATGAGTACATCCAAGCGACGTCCTGTAGTGAGTGCAGAGATATTCATCCTTTTGCATACTTGAATGGGTACATCCCAGCTTTAGTTGAGACAGGTTGATGCTAACAGTGGGTTCTGTGATCCCTGAGGGTTTGGTAGACTGTTTGTTTCCCTGTCTAACTCTGGTCCACTGCCAGTCCAAGTAATTGTTTATTGCCTGTTAAGATACTGTAGAAAGGGGAGTGAAGGCCACAGGGGATATCTGAAAAAAGAAAGATGATTTATTTCCTGGCTATAGCAAGAGGGAAAAATCCCTGGGTAGCTGACACAGTGATAATAAGTGAAGAGCAGAGATGAGAACAAATAAGTTGTCCAAATAGGTTGCTTGTTTTCTCATGTTCCTTTTTTGGCCTGTCTAGGCCTCTATCCTGGACCTGCACTCAGGTGCTCTGTCTATGGGGAAGCAGTTTGTCAACATCTACAGGTAAGTTAATGTGAACAGCTTTCTCTCCCCCATCCCTTTATCTCCAGTTCTCTTTCTCTCTATGTCTCACTGTTTATCTGTCTGCCTCTCCCTCAGTTGTTTTATTCGTAACATCAAGCCAAAGGTTCAACTATAGAACCCAGGTCCAAATGTATAGTGAACTCATATAACCAGTACTTATATAGTGAACTCATATAACCAGTACTTATATTATACTTGTATGGTTACTGTACTAACCAAGTAGCTATACCTTCATTAACTTGCTCCATCAGGCTTCTTTAATGGTGGTATGTGCAATGCAATCCACCTGCTTCTTAATCTTATCTTGCTTGGATAGATGTTTTAACCTTATAGGTAATTGTCCAGTCCCCTTTGCTATCTGTGTTTACCTGGATGGTCATTTATGATAATGGCCTTTTCCTGTTCTGGTTTCTCTGCCTTCCCGGATGTCTGCCTGGCGGTGGCTGTCAGGTACTTTGGGGAGCAGATATCAGATGTATTTTCAGAGAAGGACTTCAGCCTCTACAGGTGGGTGTGTTTGTGTGTAATGTGATGTTTTATTGGTTAATTAATGTATTGCTTAATTGATTATTTTCACCGTACAGGGAGGTGCGTGCTCGTATCCAGGCAGTGATTGCAAAAACATTTGACCTGGACCCGTCGCTTTTGTACCTCACCAAGCCCACATTCTTCTCACGTATCAACAGCACGCAGGCAAAGACCCAGCACGATGAGTACTGGCACCCTCACATTGACAAGGTAAAATTATATTACCAGATAAAAGGTACGGTGCTGTGATTGGATATCAAATATGGTGTCAAATGCACACGCACTTTTCAAATTTCCTGCTTTCTGAATATTCCTCCAAAATCATCTCCTCAAAATTATTGACCCAGAACTCAGTGGTGACCTATTACACTGTAACGTTCTGGAATTACCAAGATTAATATTACGGTTAAGGTTTAGGCACATATGTTAGGTACGTTTTAAGGTTAGAGGTTCCGGATTTTTTTGTTGTTGTAAAAACAACATTTTTTAATCATGACAACTGTTTATGTATACCGAACGTTTCTGAGAACGTTTCTGTATTCTTACACTTTTTCTGGTGCCCAAATCATTTCTCGCCATGTCCTTTCTGCGTCTTTAGTGACATATGCAATATTCATTGATGTCACTTTATAAACACTCTTTCGCGGCGCCTTGACAGCTGAATAAATTGAATCCAACCCCCCCCTCATTGGTGCAGCCCCCACCCCACCAACTTCTAGGCCCTCATTTACACGTTAAATAGGTTGGGATGTTTTTTGGGCTTGTTACCTCCCCATCGATCACACTGCTGGGATAGTTTCATCCACTTCTGGCCTGTCTGGGACAACATGACAGGTCTCTGCATAGTTGGGAACTAATCTAAATAACGTCTGGCATGAAGATGTGGGAAACAAATGGAAAACAGTGAGATTTTATTCATAATGCTGCCTTACCTATGCAAAACCAGAGAGAACTCATTTTTGGTTATTGTCCCAATTTGAGGAATAACATTTTTATAATGTTTATTACATTCCAGGTGTAATTAGTTTAGATAGTAATGGTTTTAAGTTGTCTTTATTCATTACTATTTTAGACTAGATGTGACAGCAGTTGTTCACTTAATATTGTATATTTTTAAACGGTCAAAGAACAGCCTAATTAGATTTTTGCAATGACTTAATCTCCCTTGTTACTAGTAAATTTTTGGACGTGATGTTTGATAAATATTGTGACGCATCAATATAAGACCAAAAATGACTTCCATTCGGTATTATGGCCAAAGTGTAGTGGTCTTGTACAGTTATGGTTCAGCTGGTAGAGTATAGAACTTGCAGTGACCGGGTTTTGGCTTGATTTACGGTGGCCACAACCACAAATATGCTTGCATTTCTATGATTTGCTGTGGATAAAAACAGCGGTGAAAATGTGTTTATTATAATGTAACGGTGAGTGTATTGTTTTGTTTTTACCCACCTGCTAGGTTACTTACGGCTCCTTTGACTACACCTCTCTCCTGTACTTGTCTGATTATGGAACTGACTTCACTGGAGGGCGATTCATCTTCATGGACTCCAATGGCAATCGCACTGTGGAACCTCGTGCAGGTAAACCTCCTCACAATGTAAAACATCTGAAAGTCTATCAGAAAAGCCCTTGGACTAACAACCTTTTGTCCGTAACTTGTAATGAACTGTTTTCATCTTGCCATGTGCATACTAAAGTAGCCCTAATTCCCTTGTAAGTGGGTGACTGTGTTGAAGTAAAGCTTTACATGCTGCAGGATTTGCCTGGAGTGTCCTCAGGGGTCTTGGGCTAGTGCTGTTCTACATAAACTGTTTCAAGAGAAACTGATACGATATTGTGGTCAAAATTGACAAGCACATGATTGCATTATTATTTCCAAACTTTCTGTGTATTGTTTCCATATTCAATCCAGTCCCAAAGAAACTGAGTTTGCGTTCTCTTTTGGGCAGATCATTACTTATTGGGGAGGGGGGGTAGACAGACTCATGGTGGCAATGCAAATAAATAAAACATAGCACCCTACTTAACATTCAAATTATTTCTACTTGACCCACACGTAAAAATAGTTGTTTTTGTCAGTTCTTTATTAGTAGCCAATGCATGCAAATTATAATGATGCCTCAGTCCTAAAAACAATATTCACAATCGAACATTCAAAATAATAGAAATTGTTGGTTCTGTTGCACAATGTTTTTGAAAGTTGTTGACAGGAATGCCAAGAGTAGATCAGATGTAATTCCTACTAGATAGCATATTTGTACCTGAACATTAGTTGATGACATAGGTTACTGAACACAGCTTAGATCCTTTAAATTTTGCTGTAATATAGGAATTACCAAAAAAAAGGCAGGGAAAAGATGGAATAAAGAAAGCCTATAAAAAGGTTTAACTCTTTACTAAAAAAGCAACCCCATTAAAAAACCCACACTACAGCAAAAGAACAAGTTTCAGTGCCTTACCATTTCTCTCTGTTCTTTCACTCTCTGAATGTCTTTTATCTCCATCTGTCTTTTCCTAATGTTCTTATTTTAATTTCTCCTCTACTATGAATCTTTCTCCATGGAATTGAGGGCTGTGGTCTCGTGACAGAATTCGCATGACCTTAGTTCTGTATTATTAATGAGGGCCCTATACTAGTATCTTGTATGACCCTATGAGACCGATGAGAGCAACAATGGGGAAGGTACTCTAGCTGAATGGAAAAGGGAACTTCTGTCTTTAAAAATAGCATATGTGACATCGTTGTTAGTCAGAATAAATTTCTCAGAGTCTAAATTGAGTAGAATGGGCAAGTAGCATCATTTTCGTTATAGTCGTTACTGTTCAAAACAGATTTCTTTTTTCATGTGGTCTTGGTATTGGTTTCGATAATCAATAACCACTTGCACTGATTTGGAGTCTTTAAAAATGACAACGGACACATTTATTACATGCACAAATAACCTGTAAAACTGCCAAATTAACCGTGATAATTAGGCACACATTTTTGGAGAATCTCATACCACAGATATGGAATATAATGAGAGGCATGGGTCTCCACCCTTACAATGACATTCATTTCTCTTTCGAGAAAATTTAACTCGCTTAACTTTTTAATTGGTCGATATTCTATCCTATTAAATGTCTTTCAAGCCCATAGCTTAATTGGTACAATTACAAGCAATTAGCTGTAAAGTTGATTATCTATTCTCTTTCTGCCTATGGCCAAATAAAAAGACATGGTTGACATTTGTTATCATTTTTCTCTTCACTTCATGGCAAAATTGGTATAATTGCATAACTATAAAATGTGAATGTTTCTAATCACTGTTAAGAGATGGACCACTTAAATGTTTGCTGTGAGGTGGAGGGCCCCTCAACCAAGTCTTGCATAGGGCCTCCAAAAGGATACGATTGTCTCTGGTAAGAATCTAAGCAAACAAGCAGGTTTATTTATATAGCGCAGTTCATACATAGAAGCAATTCAATATACTTTTCAAAGAAAAAGAAAAAATATAATGAATACAATAGCATAAAAACAGATACTCAAATTAAAACCTCCAAGCAACATCATAATAAGAAAACGTAGAATAAGAAAATGGAAATAGAATAAAAATGCGATAAAAACATAGGAAGTTATAAAACAGTAAGGCTAAACAGTGCAATAATGTTTAAATGCTCAGTCATAGTTGTGTGAAAAGAGAAGTGTTTTTAACCTGGATTTAAAAATTGATACGTTTGGGGCACGTATCAATTTTTAAGAGCTTCTGGTAGTTTATTCCAGTTATGTGCAGCATAACTGCTAAACGCTGCTTGACCATGTTTAGTTAGAACTCTGGGCTCTACTAGCTGACCTGTGTTCATGGATCTCAGAGCCCTGCTCAATTTATATTCATCAAACATATCAGAAATGTATTCGGGGCCTAAATCATTTAGCGGTTTTTAGACTAAAAGCACCACTTTAAAATCTATTCTGTAACTGACTGGTAGCCAGTGCAAAGCTTTAAAAACCTTGGTGATGTGCTCTGCTCTCTTGGTCCAGGTTAACATTCTAGCAGCATTCTGAATGAGCTGCAGCTGTTTTACAGTCTTTTTGGGGAGTCCAGTTAGGGGGCCATTACAGAAGTCAACCCTACTAGACATAAAAGCATGGATGAGCTTCTTTTGGTCTTTTTGGGACACCAATCCCTTAATTCTGGCTATATTTTTAAGATGATAGAATGCTGTTTTGACTGTCGTGATGAGACTGTTGAGCACAAGGTCTGAGTTTATAAGAATACCCAATATGCCCTTGGTCCCTGGTTTTTAGGGCTTGAGAATCCAGCTCTTTACTAATACTATTCTTCTATTTTTGCCAAACACAATCATCTCTGTTTTATCTTTAATTGTAGACTATTTTGGTATACAGTGACACAGTGAGTCTATGGAGCTGTGGTCATACACTTCGAGAGCCATATATATTTGAATATCATCGGCATATCTATGGTAGTTAATGTTGTTTTGTAGAATTTGGCCCAAAGATAGCATATGGAGATTGAACAGAAGCGGTCCGAGAACTGATCTTGGCTTAAAGGGAGGTTTGAATACATGTCTATAAAGATGCATCCAGTGTTCTCTTTTTTAATAGTGGCTTAATGGCAGCTGTTTTTGGAGATGTTGACAAAAATGCCTGATTGCAGGGAGCTATTAACTATTTGCTGTCGGACCTTTGTTATAGAGTTGAAAATTGTTTTAAACAGACTGATGGCAATGTGTCGGGACATCATGTGGAAGCTTTACAATGTCAAACTGTTTGTTCTAGGGATTTTTAATCAATTATATTAAATTGCGACATGATAACCAAGTAATGTCTTGGTGGTCATAGTGATGGTACAGTGTCCTTGTGTAGTTCTGATGGTCTGTCTAATACTTAAAAAATTTTCGCTAAAGAAACACGCAAATTCATTACATTTCATAGTGGACATGAGTTCTGATGCTGTCTGCTTTAGGGGGTTTGTTAACTTGTCAATCATGGCAAATAGATTGCAGGTTTGGTTGATATTCTTGTTGATAATTCCCGATCAATGTTGCTGTCTTCCCCTGCGTAAATCTTTGTTGAAGCTACCAAGGCTTTGTTCATAGATGTCATAGTAGATTTGAAGTTTAGTTTTCCTCCACTTAGGTTCCTCATTCATACATTCTCTTTTTAGTGTTTACAATCATGGTGGTTCTCCATTTGCTCATTGTTTTCTTTACCTTTAACTGTGCAACCCGATCCATGACATTCAATATTTTGGCATTAGAAGTATCTACGAGTACATCAACTGACTCAGCACTTATTTTTGGAAAGATAGCTTCCATACACTGAGCACTGATACTCTGATTAATGTACCTTTTCTTAACTGAAACAGAGTTTGCTGGAACATCTGGGGTGATCAGTGATTCAGAAAAGACAGAAATGATCAGACAGGGCCAAGTCTTTAATTGTGACAGAGGAAATATCGAGACCTTTCAACATAACCTGATCTAGAATGTGGCCTTGAGTGTGTGTACGCTCTTTCACATATTGAGTGAGATCAAAAGAGTCAAGTAGTGCAAAAAGTTATTTGGCATTACTGTCCGTATTATTATCTAAGTGGATGTTAAAAAGTTATAATCAACTGATGAACAGTAGTTCAGCAAATGGATCAATAAAATTTCCAGAATCACGTTGAAGTCTGTAAATCATTCTAAACACAATTTTGGTGGTACCTTTAAATGTAAAACTGAGATATTCAAAATAAATATAATAACCAAGTGTATTTTCTTTGCACTAGAATGTATCTTTGAATAGGGTAGCCACTCCTTATTTCCTACCATTTTGACATGTATTCATATAGCCAAATTCTTCAGGTGCTGTCTCGTTAAGTACAGTAGCACTACAATCTTCTGTTAGCCACGTTTCAGTGAGAAGCATAAAATCTAGTTGTAGGATATTATAATGTAATTTACCAAGATTGATTTGTTGGCGAGCGATAAGAATAACTTATTCGATCAAATAAACCTCACGTATCGAAATTGTAATCTGGAATAAATGTGTCTTTGAATTCTAGTCCCTGGAAGAAAAACGAATCTCTTCCTTAACAGTTTATCTGCTTAACATGGACAGATTTCATGTAGAGTTAACATATTACTTCACTTGTTCTGTGTTAATTCTGACTATTTTGAGGAAGTCATTGGTTTGGATTTCTGATTTCTCGTAGGGGACAAACTTGAGAAATCAGTAATTGCCCCCCCAAAACACTCTAAGAATGAGCAGTGTGTGAAACTAAACCGCTGGGCTTTGGCATGTTGGTTGTCAGTGTTCCCCTGCTTATGAAAAAGGAATGAAAAGAATAAAGCGAACAAGGGAGTGTGAGAGACAGGTAGTCAACTCATGCATAATACATAATTGATGTGGCACCTTGGTCACGTAGTGGGTTGACAGTTTCTCCACCTCTGATAAGAGGAAGTTAGCAGTCAGCTGCCAGACTCGATCACCAAGCATAGGAGACATGTGCCACTGTACCCTTCTGTTGAGTGAAGATAACCCTTCCTTTTCTTTTGTCTGATGAGGCAGTGAACCCCAGACTGAGATAATTATGGCTGTTCCAGATTGCAGTGTTGCTGAATGGATGTTAATTATAACTGTAGGCAGACAATCAGTGATAGACTCCACACTAAGGAAAAGAAAACAGAGGGATCAACTAGATAGCTGCTGCTGCTGCTACAGCAAGTTGAGAGATAGATGGCTGGATGGAGGAAAGGGGGAGGTGGATATTGTGAAAGGCAAGGTAAAAAAATGGAGGCAAATAGAAAAAAAGAGGGAACCACCAGATAAGTGTTGGAGGTGTAAATATTTTGAAGGGCAATGAAGAGAAGAGAGAGCGGATGAAAAGGGGAAAAAGGAAAATAAATTAAAGTTTTGAGAAGGATAGGGGGTACAAACATTAACTAGAAAGAAGAGGAATCTGTAAAGTTTTAGGTGGGAGGGGCAAAATGTTTATTGGTTAATGTTTGGAGAATGATAATATATGGGAAATTATCCCAGCATTGTCTGTAAAGTTCAAACTTCACAGTTGTTCTGCACAACATTGACATGAAAAGTATATTGAAGGACACATACATGAACATTGTACAGCAATAGCCCAAGTTTGAGGGGCAGTGTGGAGATTTATGGTCTTCCCCCAAAGCATCTTTCCACCAGATGTTTCTATGACATTTTCATTGTTTTGGTTGAGTTCCATTGGCCTCCTAACTTCATCGACCGTTGCTATTAAACGGTTTCACCCCCCTGGACCTGTCCACATTAAGTTTTTTTCAAACTTGTTTTTGTAATGATCACAATCATTAGCTGATTTTATTTTTCATATAATGGATTTTTTTGTTATGATCTGTGGCAAACACCTCTGTTTAAATATATTTTGATTTCATTTTGTAACATTGTAAAATGTGGAAAAGTCCAAGTGGGACAGAAAGACTTCTATACAGCTGGCTTCTCTGATGGGTGCATTGAAACCACCGATCCCAGTTGTCTCTCTGTGGCCATCTATGATTAAACTGCGAATTACTACAAACCTGGAGTATTCTTTACATCTGTAAGCATAGATATATTTAAACACAGGAGTCTGTTCATTTAATAGCGAGGCACAGTTTTTCCCAAGTTATCTATTGGGTTAGAATGAATTGCACAGAAATACTGTGAATGGATGTATCATTGACTATTTCCATGCTTTTAAATATATCCAATAGATACATCACAATAGATGGCTTAGAAAAGGGCTGTTAAAGTCAACTATTTAAAAATGCTGTAAAATTATTTTGAGGTTCAGACACAATTAAAAAAAGTGTTTAGCAACTCATGCATAACACACCCGGCAGTTTGGGGAGAAAGGAAGCAAAAAGGGGATAATTATGACAGTGTGGGAGGAATATGTTAATTATCTGGAGGATTTGGAGGCTTTTCTGCTGATGAGGGCGTAGGTGGTGTTAGGTTTTCAGGCTAAGCTATCTGCAGTCTTCAGGGTTGGATGAGTCATACACCTGTATCCCAGAAGTCTGAAATAGCATTAATTCCTTTTCCCTTGCCCGGTCTCCTTTTTATCCACACCATGTCTACAATGTGTTCTGGAGAAATACTATATTTATGCTGCCATTTATTCTGCCTTTTATTCTAGCCCAGCAGTAAAAACCTGTTTAAAAAAATTTACTTAATTTTCCTACACCCTTAACTTGGAGACAGAGAACAATTATTTTCAATGACCGGCATTTTCACAGACAATCCAGTTGCAAAAATGTGCCCAGTGTAGCTACTCTCGCCCACATCTTCTCCATTCCTCTCTCACTTTCCTTGTAGTAGCTGAAAATCAGCCAAGGGTTAAATAGCCTTTGCAAAACCAATAGCTAAAAGAGCTATGTGCACAGCAATGTCAGTGGGTTGTTTTGGAGATTGGCTGTTAAGAATCAAATTGATTTGATGAATCACATCCTTTTGTCTTTGCATATGGTCTCACAAAGAACTGTGCATGGTCATGCTCATGCTTCACTAATTTGATTATGCATGCTAGGATAAGTTTTAGTATATCCTCCTGAAAATTGGCATTGCTTTATGGGTCTGTAAGCCACAAAGCTAAGCTAGAGGGTGGAGCTAAGTCATGGGAATTTCATTCCATCAGCTTTCGTTCTGTATCTTGAAGAATGTTAATGTTTGGAATACATTGGCTGCCAAATTACATGACTTTTCTTAAATCCCTATATTCTTTTTAGTAAATGGGAAAGTATTTTATTTTTATTGTTCAGAGTTTCTTTTCTACATATTTCTCTTGTTATATTTTGTGTCTTGTTTGAGGGGTTTCTTGCATGCATGGCCTGCTTCAAATGATCCCGAGAGCATTTCAATAGAACTGAGATCTGGGCTTTGACTTTGCAACTTCACAACTTTTCATTTTTTGATTTTTAAGCCATTTTGTTGTAGCCTTGCCTGTGTGTGTGTTCCTGTTGTAAGATCCATGTTCAGTTCACCTTCAGCTTTTTGATAGTCATATTTTCCACAACAAGTATGTTGTACAATTTAGAATTCATGGTTGACTCAATGATGGCCAGGGCTGTGAGTCAGCAAGCAGCCCCAAACCATAATGCCACTGCCTTTGTACCTTATGTTTGGTATCAGGTTTTTCTTTTCAATGGCAGGGTTTTGTTTTTGCCAGACATGGCATCTAGCACTCTGCAAAAGACAGCATCGGCAAATAGTGCAACAATTTAAGAATAATGTTTCTCAATGTAAAATTGCAAAGGGTTTAGGGATCTCATCATCTATGGTACTTAATATCATTAAAATATTCTCAGGGACAAGACCAAAAGCCAATATAGGGTGGCCATGATCTTCAGGCCCTCGGACAGCACTGCATTAAAAACGACACGATTCTGTGGTAGAAATCACTGCATGAGCTCAGGAACACTGTGAACACTGTACATTGCTGCATCTGCAAGTGCAAGTTAAAACTCTACCATGCAAAGAAGAAACCCTATATAAAGAAGATCCAGAACCTCTGCCGCCTTCTCTGAGTCTGTGGTCATATAAGATGGACTGACGCAAAGCAAAAAACAGTCCTGTGGTCTGACAAAGCAAAATATGAAGTTCTGTTTGGGAATCATGGATGCCGCGTCCTCCAGACTAAAGAGGAGAGGGACCATCCGGCTTCTTATCAGCGCACAGTTAATACCCCAGCATCCGAGATGGTATGGGGGTGCATTAGGGCACATTGCATGGATGACTTGCACATCTGTGGCACCATTAATGCTGAACAATATATACAGGTTTTGGAGCAACATATCCTGCCATTCAGGCAATTACTTTTTCAGGGAAGGTCTTGCTTATCTCAGCAAGACAATACCAAACCACATTCTAGAATATTCTGCAATGGCCAAGTCAATCCCCTGATCTCAACCCGAGTGAGCATGCATTTAAAATTGCTGAAGACTAAACTTAAGGGTGAAAGACACACAAACAACTGAAGACAGCAGCAGTAAAGGCCTGGCAAACATTAAAAAGGTGGAAACCCAGCGTTTTGTGATGTCTATGTGTTCCAGACTTCAAGCAGTCATTACCTGTAAAGGATTCTTGACAGAGTATTAAAATGTAACATTTTATTTATGATTTGTGTTCATTTGTCATGAAAAATTGTATTTTAGAAAGTCTGAAAGTCTGCCCTTCAATTGCTTCAAATCTGAAAGTCTGCACTTCAATTGCTTCAAATCTGAAAGTCTGCACTTCAATTGCTTCAGATCTGAAAGTATGCACTTCAATTGCTTCAAATCTGAAAGTCTGCACCTTTAGTCTTGGTTGCTTCATTTCAAGTCCTTTGTTGTGGCATACAGACCCAAAATTATGAAAACAGTGTCCAAAAATGTCTGTACCTAATTGTATATCAAGCAAGAATGGGAATACATTTCACTTGTAAAATTGCAGCAACTGGTCTCCTCAGTATCCAAATGCTTACAGAGTATTGATAAAAGTATTGATGCTACACAGTGGTTAATATGTCCATGTCCCATCTTTTTGAAGCATGCTGCTGGCGACAAATTCATAATGGGCATGTATTTTTCCAAAAACCATAACTTTTCTCAGTTAACATTTTACATGTTGTATTTGTAATATTTTCTATTAAAAACAGTGATAAATATTTGCACATCATTGCGTTCTGTTTTATTTGCAGTATCCCAACTTTGTTGGAAAACGGGTTATGCTTCAAATTACTTTTGAAAATAGTTTTGCAAACCTTCCCCCTTCATGAGCATCAAAACTGCCTCTTGTAGGTCTTTTAATCATGGCATAATATATCCAATATGTTTAATACCAAACCAGAATATGTTTCTAATCTTTTTGGAAGGCTGGACCCATGCAAGGGTTTTGCACCTGATTTAAAAATATTAGCAATTGTATGTGATGGTAAAGGTAGTGGTGTACTAATTTCACATGACTTCTAGGGATATTTGTGACTTAATGGATGATTTTACCCATTGCCGTGGGAGAGCTTTTTGTTGCATGGACACTCCTGGGAATAGTCACTGCTAGCTCAAATTTGGAAAATAGGTCACTATGGTTGGTTGGAGCCGGTAGGTGCCATAGAAATCCCTTTTCAGATTGATATGCATCAACAACTATTTTCTGATAGTATTTCTGGAAGGAATTTAATTCGATGGTCACATTATGTGGCTTTTGAACGTGTGTGCTGATAACATAAATCTGATGGCAGTGGCCGAAGATTTTAGTGCTAGTTGAAATCAGGCTTGGATGGTTAACAAAGGATTCAAACACTTGACCCTAATAATCCATTAAATATGAAGCACTCCCTTTATATATTTCTACAACCCACAAAAATATCTGATCAAATTCAAAGGGAAACATGTGCAACAGTGCAATAAAACTAATTAGTCAGTCATTTGTTTTCCATTTAACCTTTATTGTAGCAGGGGACAAATACTTTTCACAGCTCTGAGAGAGATTGGCTGAAAGAGCATTGAGCCTTCTCTGTTGATTTCACTCTTTCTACCGTCTCTCTATTATTGTTTCACATATGCCTATTATAATAGGTGACATTCACATTATCTATCTATACAGTGCCACTAATAAGAACCTTTTCAACATTTTTCATATTTCACAGATGGTAAATTCTACAATGCAGTATTATTTACTGTTATCTGTTACTAATACCATTCATTTATTGATTCTCTTGCGCTGAAATACCCCCTTTTCACCAAAGGGAAAAGCAAGTGTCTCCCTAATGTAGCTTTTGATATCGTGTTTCCACAAGTACTTTCTCTTTCCTTAGTTCATCTTACGGGTTTCCTCCTCTTTCCCATTACCTTGTTATTCAGATTGTGCATCCCACAGATTCTACCTAGCATTCTTTGCCAGCTGATCACTTGGGGGATACAGAGACACACTTTCCTCCATAAAAATGGAATATAAACCACCAGACAACAGTTTCTGCCTGATACATATTTATTGATATCACTCATTAAAACATTTTCCCATAAAAGACACTTGCTTATGCAATAGCAATATAAAATGGTTATGCGAACAGCTCAGCCCACTAAATAAAAGCAAAAGCACAGTAGCAGATAAACTTTTCAAGGAGATTTTAAATCCGTTTACTTTATCCTTAAGCTATTTAGTTGACCTAGCAAATCTTAGTTCAGTCATGAAAGTTGGCCTTAAAGTTGCTGGAACTTTCTTTAAAACCAGCTTGTGTGCCTATATGTGAAGAAATATTTGTATATGTCTTTTCTGGAGGGTTTTCTTTCTGACATAAAATGCTGGCTTGGGAGATTACTACTGCAGCGCCCCCCCCCACCACCAGTTTCATCCTTAGCTGGTTTTCCCTTTGACAGAACCATGTTGATGTTTCTCATCCCTCTCTTTGCTATTTTCTACTTCTCTGTTGATCTCTGCTCTTTTGTGTATCTCCTCTCTAAGGTCAGATAATCACCACCTCATACCTCTCCTTTTATCCATCGTCCCTAACAGGATCGAATATAGATCAACCCATATTTGTTCTCATCCCTGTTTCTTTCCTCCTCCAGGGCGCATATCCTTCTTTTCCTCTGGGTCTGAGAACCTTCATCGTGTTGAGGAGGTCTCGTGGGGAACACGCTACGCCATGACTGTGTCCTTTACCTGTGACCCCACCCATGCCATTGCAGATCCCATCATGCCCATCACCCCTGTGTGACAGTGTGCCCTGTAGGCCTGGAGGAATCCTGAAACACAAGGAGAGGAGAGGCCAATATAAGAGGAACACCTGTTTTCGTCACATCAGAATGTCTGAAATGCTATTTTCTCAGAAACATGTTAAAATGATGTGAATGCATTTTAAATTTCCATTTGGTACAATTCATGTCAATGACTGTAGAGGCCGAGAGAAAGACAACTGACATTGTATAGTTTAGATGATTTGATAAACACTGGTCTTATATTAATATATTTAATATTCTCGTTCCAGCGGCTTTCATCAGGGGCCACAAAACCAAAACTCATGATCAAATGTTGTGCCATTTATAAATACCAAAGGAACTGGGTTTTACTGCTTTCTTCACTTAGATTCCATTCCATTAACTTGCTCTAAACCTATGTTCTTCTGTCTAAATGAAGTAACTTAAAAGTAAACTGTTTTTGTACTGTTTTCATTTTCGGTATGTTGTGGTATCACCACTTCATGGATCTGTTTTGATTAGGTGGCAGAATGGATCAACTGCTTGGTCCCCTTGTTATTGTTCCTGTTGTCTTTACATTTTCATGTGCCCTAGTGGTTTTCTATGATTGTGGTCTTTTTTGGTTCTATTTTTCCTTTTATCTGGTCCTAAAATCTGTTGCTCCAGAAGAAACAGAATGTCTCGAAGCACAAAGACGCCTCAGAGAAATTTTATTTTGGAGTCGGCTATTTTTACACCTCCTGCCACCATTCCAATTTCTTCATGTTAACGTATCCATCTGTTGAAACACCAAAGTGCTCTTCCATGGCATTCACACTCACTAACACAAGAGATTGGACCAGTGGTAATGTTTTTTTCTTCTGAGAAGAATAGCTACGGTTGAAAAGCAATTTGTCTGTTTTATCTGTGAAGCTTAACATGTGATCAAATGGGATATTGTTTCTAGATTGTTGGTGGGATTTGAGAGAAATAAAATAAGCTGAAGTAACCCGGCTTCGGTCATCAAAATCATTGCAAGGGAAATGAGCGAGTGCGCTTTTCAGGGGATATATGGGGGAATCAGAATTGGACGTATGTCTCAAATGCGTGCCGCTACCCCTCCAACCTTGAATGCCGGAAACACAAGGCTTTTGTACAAACCTTTTCACATTTTATGCCCAGAAGCTCAGTGCAAAGCACATTGTTTTCATTTTGAGTTGACATGGTCACTGCATCCACCTGCTTCCTTAAATGAATCAGAAATGTGCTTGCGGCATCCCTACTGTGACAAACTAGTGTTTTATTTATCACCCATTTACGCACTATACCTTCCCGACCAATTTGAAATCTAATATTAATGAATAATATATATTTTTAAATGTGACCCCAGTTGGCTTATAAACAACAATTTCATAACGACTGGCTGAAAATGTAAAAAATCTGAACAGTTTATCGAAATCAGTATCTGAGGACATTAGTTGCACTTTCTGAGAAGAAGCAAGGCCTCAATCATGGATTGGACAGCAGAAAATAGACAATAGAAAAAATGAGAGAATGAATTGGCTCACCATGTTAGCATGCCTCACAAGTTTAGTAAATTCCCGCATGCTACCTGGCTTCAACTATCTACATTTCATCCATAAAATGCCAAAATTCTGATTATCAACTGACTTTTGTCACAGTGACAATTGGTTTAATTAGGTTGTGGTATTCGGATGGAAAAATACAAGGGCTGCCTCCCAATTATCTAATGCGACTACCTCTCCTTTCCTCTTTACGCACATCGTAAGGCCTCATCCAGTTACTTTAATCTGTGTTGGTTTTGTATTGCCGAAGGAGAAGCAGCCTCTTTATTGAGATGCAGCCTCACCCTAGGGACCCTGTTGGGTTGGGAATCAGAAGGCTGGCACAGAGGACCAGTAAGCCTTGTAAACCGTGCCAGTGCGTTGGCAGGGTTTCAATCCCATTGTGTCTTTACTTTTTCTTAACAGCCTCTGTCAGCCCCAGGTCTGCCAGGTTATTTGATCCAAGATGAAGAGCATGCTGTTTTTTGTGGAGATGTGTGGACATAAAGGGCAGGTAATTTGCCTATCGGATTGCCGTGTAGAAATAAAGCTCCGGAAAAAATTAAGAGACCACTACTTTTTTCTCTCCTTTCAAAAAAGTTGAGTGAGGAACAGAAGGGCTTAAATTAAGAGATGGAAATTGAATGCTTCTGTTCCTCAGTTCAAAATTTTCCTTTTCAACTTTTTTGGAAAGGAAAGAAAAAGATGCAGTGGTCCCTTAATATTTTAAGAGCTGCAGAATGCCTAGGCAGTCTAGTTCTAGTTATAATATTTTTAAATATCCATTAGATGTAATCCTGGTGGATGATTTTTAATTATTAGCCTTAGATGCACATTAATAATCCAGTATGATATTGGGAAGCCTTGTGAAAAAAGGTAATGATTGAAAAAAACAGCATGCATTGATCTAAAAAATAACAGAGCCCACTAATGTTCTAATCTATTTAAGCTTCAATAGCTGACATAGATATTGTTTAAGAAGTGTTTTGTTGAACTCGGTAGTGAGATGAGATTAGTAGTGGGACCGAATGGAGGACTGTTAAATCAAAATATACATGGAGGTAGAAAACAAAATGGAACATGCAAAGTGCTGTGAATTCAAATTCTAGTTTTCACCAGGGAATTTGTTCAGTTTAAAGCTGTTAAGCAGATATTTCAGGATAAAAGAACAGCTTTGTAGACTATTGTGAAAAAAACCAAGCTAGGACGTTTTGTTTGAACTTTCCTCAGAAAAATATCAAGGTGCCCCAACGCTTTAGTGAATACAACCCAAAATATAGGCTTAAAAACACAAACTTTGATTTACATACTAGAAAAGTCTGCCTTCGACAAGGTATGACTACAGAAAGAAGATCTTGTATGCCATAATTTTAAGAAAAAGTCACATAGACACCTCTATATCCACATACTCAAATTTTGTTCAAGTGCTGTCTATTTGTTATTCTATTTCATGGGTCTCATCTAATGCAAAATGTTCCATTATAAAATACCAACTTGACTGATAGTCACAGCTGAACACAATCATCTCCATCCCCAATATTAAAAAAGACCTGTGGTTGATATTCTAACAAGATTTTTAGCAAACCGGTCTTTCAGAGCACTCAGAGACATGCTTTCATTGGCTGATATTGTGAAACGCTTCCCAGTCCATACACTTCAAGTGGCTGTGTTTCAGTATTTATAAGGATTTGAAAAATTTTGCAAGACTTTCTTCACTTCAATATATATTTTCTCTGTTACCTATAAGGAAATACAGTGAGAGGTCATCTCTCAATTACATAAGATCACTTAGGCATCTAAGGAAGCTCCAAGCTTCTGGTCAGAAAACCGGAAAACATGTCGGGAATGTTTCTATCCCTGTGGTTCCCTGAAGATTTCTCTGTCTTATCCTTTGAAGAATTTATGAAACGGCGCTTTAAAAAGGCCAAGATCTTCAGGCTCACCAAAAGCACTGCCTTCCTCGTACTATAAATATCAGCCTGACCAAGCAGATATTGTACCTGGGTCAATCCTTCAGGGAACAGGGTTGCACATTTTTATTCCATTTTAGTCGGTTAGTCAGTACAATTCTGCTGCTAATACAATAAGTCCAGAACTGGCCTGGCAGATAGCAGACCAGGAGGACAACACCCCTGGGTCAAGGCAATGTTGGCTACCTAATCACCCCTGGAAGGCGGCTATAGGTCAGATTGCCAGGCACTACAACATCACCAAATTACATTTTGATAATCAGTAAGCTGCAGCCCAAACCTCCACATATATGCTGATGTTGCACTGGCTACAGCGGAATCAAACCACCGTGGTCGTGCAAGTACCATGGTCGTACCAGGTGAGCCGCATGAGACATGCCACTGCTGCTAACAGAGGGGGTGGATAGGGAAAGAGCTCAAATGCGATAGGCTAATCATGTAAGTTGTAACCCTAGGCATGGATGTGCGAAGACGGCGAGGATCTGTTGGCCCGCTGGCAGCCCTCCAAAGTTAAAACGCTGCTAGTGGAATCGAAAGTAGAAGCAAAGCAGCCATGTGATGGGCCAGCAGTTTTAAGGAGCAAATAGCCCGATCAGAGATGCAAATCACATTACAAGAGACAAACTCCCACCCGCTGGGGGTAGGACTTCATTCCGTCAGGAAGGCGTACGATAGCAAGTAGATGTCAGATGTCACATTAGAACCCCCCAGGTGACTACCAAGAAGGAGGTGTACAGATAACACATAGAAAACACCCACACAGTTGGCTAAAGCCATGCTTAAATAAGCCATGTCAAATAAGCAAGACACACGCAGGCAGTCTATAGCTTTACTCAGAGTCCTATTTTCAACAATTCATGCTATACAGATGTACAGATTCAAGGACATTTGTAAACATTAAGTTAATTGGATGCCAGAAAAAAAGAAAAAGGGAGAGGGAATTGTTCTGGTTTCAAACATGCCTTTGGTAAACATGCTATACCAGGGGTAAACATGCTATACTAGGAGTAAAATTTGCTACCATATAGCAGGGGTAAACATAATATACCCGGGGTAAACATGCTACAGTATACCAGGGGTAAAAATGCTATACCAGTGCTAATCATGCTACTGTATACCAGACGTAAACATGCTATACCAGGGGTAAACATGCTACAGTATACCAAGGGTAAACTTGCTATACCAGGGGTAAAAATGCTACAGGTACAGCAGAATTCTTTCTCAACAGGACACCACACTAAGCTAGTTAATTAATTGATCAGTGAAAGTTCTAGCCTTTGGGGGCCTTAAGCAACATTTGAATTCCTAATGTTATAATGTTTGTGTCATGACAACATATTTAAGCAAACAAACAATGTACAAATACACATGTAAAGACAAAGTGCTAAAGAGGGGCCATTTAGAAGTAATGTGATAATGAAAAAAGTGAGTGAAAAAGTTGGAATGTTCAACATTATTGGAACACTCCAATTACACTATAATGTTTAACCTCTAGATGGCACCTGACCTAAATGTGCTGTAACTACAAAGACAAATGATGTGAATAATTAACAGTACAGAACAAGCTATTTACAATCAATCATTTAAATGGATATTTCAACTTTTGATTGTTAAAGCATCATCCAGTCAGTTGTTGCGGTCAAAGTTCCATTTTGGAGATGTTTTGCAGAAAAAAGCGCACTACTACTAATTGTACTGATAAATTGTTTTGTGTTTGAGAAATGCTTGAATTGACATAAATTATGTCTCCCTCTTAAGATTGAGCCCAAAATATGACTCATCTTTGTGTTGTTTATTTCTTGCATTTACTTTTGCTCAATTTCTGCTCAATCCTAAATGAGACTGTATACCCTAGTTATCACATCCCTTTTTACAGACCTAATTGTGTGGGGAAATTGTTTATACGAGCAATAAAATTTTTTAGGGATTTGTGATATACGTCCAATATACCATAGCTAAGGTCTATATCTCGGTACATTGTGTTGCATCATGGCGTTAGTTGTGGTACATTGGCCATATACCACCAACCTAATTGTACTACAAGAGTAGTACGAGCGGAGGTGAATTTGTATGTAAACTCACCAGCAGTGCAACTAGTAGAGGTGAATTGACCTGCTAAATGAACAGCAGTGGAGGCAGGTGAATGTCTTTGAGCTGACGATGCAATAATCTTCAGTAGTGCACCTGGGAAGATTATAGAATCATTAGAACCGGATGAAAAAGCATGCTGTGAATAGATTTTTCCCATCCACATTACTTGTAAGCTACTTGTATAGCACGCCCAACAGGTCTGCTGCTGTCGTTGCTGTGAATGGTCAAATACATGAATAGGAATATTTGGTCTAAACTACAGTAATTTGCCAAGGAGTATTTTCGTGTGCTATAAATCACCTGAATGATCCAAAAATGTGAGTGGAACGCATGCAATGCACTGCCCTTATGACACTTTGCTCGCAACGAAGCTGGAAAAATAAGCGTTATGGGAGGCGTTAATTCCAGGTGCTGGAAATTGTATAGAAGTTAGGTTATTTGACTAGTAGAGCGCTTGGCTTTGCCTGATGGCATAACTAGACATATAGGGTGTAGATGTCTGACTCTGATCAAAAACATGACTTTTCCCTTCTCACATCTAATCAGCAGGAAGTGGGAATCATCTACCATCTTGAAAATGTCCAAATCTGTGAGCCTTTATTAACAAAAAATATCTATATTTTAAATAACTTTTGAATACCTCTTTGGACTAGGAGCCCCAAGACGCAACAGGGGTATAGTGACTGCTTATGTTGCCTATGCCTGGAACAGGCCCTGGACGCAAATGTGAAACAATTCACCAATTCCTATATAAAAATAATAACTAATAACCCAAAAGTTAGAAGATGTATACAAAATGACTGTTGGATCACAATTAATCTACACCTGTGGTTAATGAAGCATGTGACACATTTTATTTTATTTTACAAAACACATTTTAATGGTCATACATATTTAGAACTAAAACCGTTCCCATCAAATAACTTTCTGAAACATCTATTTAAATACAAAATAAAATGTTAAACTTCATTCATACTCCGAGTACTTGAAATGTTGGTATTTTCAATAAACTACAAAATGCAGCTATTTTCTCATCCAGTCAGAAGTCATCTCCCGGAGTAAGTACAGTCATGCTACTGCTGGGCACCAATTCACTATTCAGCTTAAGATTCCATATGATACTATTTTCATAACATGATTATATTCTAGTATGAAATTAAATCAGTTTCAATTTCCACTATGGGAGAATGATGCATAAATGACAAGCTGGGAATTTTCTAATCGGTGAGGGCATATGCAATATAGTATTTGCATAATGTATACTTCAAGGTGTATGCAAATTGGCTATAATTGGGATATGATTAAATGCTACATAGATCTTGGTGTGTGTGAGTGTGTGTGTGGAGTATGTATAAAATAGTTTTCCAGCTGTACATTTTGTGCTTGGGTGCGAGGTGATGTTGGGGATGTTAAGCCGGATGATGCCTGAGCAGTGAAGTTGTGCCCATTAGGGCGTCAGGGGTGCTGCCCCACTTGTAATAATATATACTGTACATTAGGTGTCATTTTGAGCCCATATCAGAAATGGGTGACTTCCCTACATGGGTGACCTCCGTATATGAGTTGAAAACATAATGAGGAGAAAATCTGTCTGCGCCTATTATCAACTCTGATATATTTTCAAGGTAACAAGCCAAATTCATGAATAATTGAATGAACATGTGACTTCATGACATTTTTGCTGCTGTTTGGTAATGTTGTATGTCATCTCCAGGTTAAAAAGGCTGATTGCTTTACATGAAATAGATGTTGGAAATTGAATATCATAAGTATTTTTAAGATTCGCTGTTCGTTTATATTCACTCATGATGTTCCAGTTGAGGCAGCTTAACCAGAATACGTGTTTGCTTCATGAAGGTGAGGCCGTGGTGTGTTGGAAGGGTTCTGCTACAATAATCGGCACCCAGACTCGGTAGAACTGGTTTGTCTTAGCTGAGACTCTCTAACCTTAATATTGTTCTATCAGATCGATCCTCCACAACACTACCGTAGCTTTACATTACTTATTCATCAGCTACAGAAGCTACAGCGGCTCAGGCCAAGATCCACACTACTCTGTCTACATAAACATGAGTCTGTGTGAAAGAGATCATGGTCTTCGGCAAGAGGTTAGTTTAAACATTTTAGGTGCTCCATCCAATCGTGTTCTGCTTTAAATACTGTACAATGTCCATTATCTGGGTCTGGATGGCCTAGAATAGATTGGCTCCTGTCTTCAGGCCTGTTGAATGACCAGATTGTCTGCCCCTGGGGGTGGTGGCATATACGCATCAAGCCAATCCTACTTGTGAGATGTGATTCAGGATACATGGGGTCAAATCTCTAATGATGACCTAACTAGTATGCTAAAGGTCTGCAAGGCTGTAATTTCTGCAAATGGAGGATTCTTTGACAAAAGCAAAGTTTGAAGGACACAATTATTTATTTCCATAAAAAAAACATTATTTCTAACATTGTCAATGACTATATTTCCTATTCATTTTGCTATATTTCCTATTCAAACTCATTTAATGTTTGTTTTCATAGAAAACAAGGACATTTCTAAGTGACCCCAAACGTATGATTTGTAGTGAATATTTTTATATATATATTTTCTTATATCATGGATTATTTTATGTTCATGTGTTGTTTACATTTTACTATTTTAAAAATATTTTGTTGAAACAAGCATATCAGTTTCCTAAAACTGTGTCAGCAGCAGTTTTGGCTGTTGGACCGGATGCTTAGCTCTCGGATTGCATGTCATTTAGTTGCTCATAGGGGAGGGCTGCCCCAGTAAGATAATAGGCATGTCATCACATGATATTTACACTAGAATAAGTGCAATCAATGAAAGACCTCTTTTGTCAATGTGCAAGCAGGACTGTATTCTCGCCATAATGTAAGGTAATAAATCGAGGAATATCTGTACCTTGCAGTACATTTCGATTAAGTACTTCTGTTGTACTGCATAATGCAAGAACTATACTCTCATGTTTCTCATTTGACCATCAGTTTTAGCTATAGTATTTATTTTCATGGTCATTGCAAGTATCTCAGCTATTGCCCTGACTTGGAAATAATGTCTAAAAAGGGACTAGTCATGAGTTTTTTATAAATGTGTAGTTAGCTATTCTAACATCCAGGTTCATGTTTAATGCCTGCCATTTGCTTCAAAAATATTATTAGAAATACTACTGTAACACTATTGAAAGAGGGATTGCTATAGGAATAATTTAGTAAACATTTATATAGTTTCTGGTGAGATAAGAACAGTATCATATTTTTCCAAATAGGTTTAGTGAATCATATCTAGTTGTATTTTCTGTCACCTGGCATAATCCATTGTCTTATGTTTATGTTGGGAGCTAAAACCGTGCTTGGCACTTGCCAGTATTAATTATTCTTGCCCTGAATGATCACAAAGCAATTTTTGTTGAGCTATAACTGATCGCTTGAAGGGACATATCTATTGCCTATTCAAATTCCATCACTATTTGGAACTGTCACTGTGTCTGATGTGACACAGATATGGTTGATGATTTAACTGATTAGTGTTAACAAGCTTCCACCCAGCACTTAATCAACACCTTATAGACTACATAAAACATGAGGTCTGACTATTTATCTTTCGTTACCCGCAGAAAGCACAGCACAACCACAGTTTTCTCATGTGCTCATTTGTAAAATTGAAAATACGTAATCCCGATCAAACTCTAATATTGATCTATTGTAAACAAATGTAAACGATGCGCTTATATTATTTTCATTGATGATCAATGAAAGTCTGACTAGGATTAAGGACTTCATGTGTAGAAATCCTGATATAAACAAAAGTCATTTCAGCACCATGGCCAGCAGTTATAACCAAGTTCTGAGTTTCAGCACCACATGACTGCAAACTAAATAACTGGAGGAAAAAAACTGGAAAGCCTACAGTTTCCTTACCTCAGTGCAAGTGAAGAAATGAACAACAGTAAAAGAAAGAGACAAAAGTCTGTTTTTATCAAATGAAGAGCCCCTGTTTGTTGTGAGACTGTGACAAACATGGGCAGAGGATGTTCTTGTGTTTTACTGATCTGTACTCATTCACACCACTTGCTCATCCTACTGAGCTATATTGTCCCCCTCCACAATATACATTCCTTTCACCTGCTGTGGGATCCAATCAATCTATGAGAGTCTAAAAGCCATTCACTGGAGCCACAGATACTACACACTGAAACAAACAACAGGTGGGAATCTGGTAGATTATACAGGCATCATGAATTATAGTACAGGAGAATCAAATACATATTCTGTAACGAATGCATACCCAGTTCACCCCTGCACACTTCCTCTCGTTGTAAGAGACATGATTTACCTGTCCACTGCCCAGATATATCTGAAGATAGGAACGAATGAAGGACATCACGGATCAGTCATAATATACCCGTCCCGCATCAGCCATGACAATGTACTGTATAGCTTAATCAAACTACTTCTGGGTGCGTGCAATTGGTACCGATAGACTGGTTACCTTCCAGTTCCAAAATCCCTCTCACTTTGTAATGGCTCACTGTCCCTGCAGAGTCCCCATCACCAGCATCTCTGAGTTAAACTCGAATTGATTCGAGGAGGACTGCGACTTCCCGCAGGAATACAGGCTGGGAGTGCGCTGCTTAAATGACGAGGTGTAGCGGTAAAAACTCTTGTGCCTGTTCTTCAAATATTCCCTGTAGTTCTTGGTGAGGAGGGTGTAGAGGAAGGGGTTAATGCAGCTGTTGCTGTAGGTGAGGCAGGCGACCAGGTAGTTAATACAGGTGTGCGTGTTAGACGAAAGACTTAACGGTTTGTTGCGGTACAATGGAAACAGTTGCCATATCCAGAACGGAAGAAAACACGCCCAGAATACCAGAACTATTGTGAAAATCATTACCAAGACTTTCTGCTTCGGGGAGCGCTTGTTCCTATTGTTGATTACCGTGTTCCTCTGGGACTCTAAGTACGTGCGAGCTAACTTCGTATAGAGATAACCAATTATCAACCCGGGCGCCATAATGCTTGTGCCAAACAAAATGGTCAGGTAGATCTTATAAGCCCGGGGCGCCCAGGTGGGTGCGCACATCCTCTTCACCGCCCCGTCCGGCGCGCTCTTGGTGGTTTCTGTGACCATGACCATCATGGGTACGGTGAGGAAAAGCGAGAGCAGCCAGACCCCCCATGCCAATGCTTTCCGGTAACTCTTGGAGCGCCGAACAGTGTCGAGAGGTTTGGTGACGGCCAGGTAGCGTTCCGTGCACATTACAGTGAGAGTAAAGATGCTTGCGTGCATTGTGATCAGGTCCAAGCTAAGAAGGATGCGACAGCCCACATCTCCGAAGTACCAGTCCTTTAGGAAGTAGGTGCACACCACAAACGGGATGGTGGAGAGATACAGGAGGTCCGCTAACGCTAGATTTATGATGGATATGTACATGGAGGTGGCGAATCGGATAGAGTGACACATTACTACCAGAGTGTATACATTTCCCGACACACCGACTAGGTAGACGACCGACAGCAAGGTCCCAAAAGTGGAAGTGATAACCAGCTCGTCCACGCTGCTCCCCGAGCCGCTGTTTGGAAGTGGCGGACTCAGATTCTGGTTCTCAGACTTGTTATGGTTCATGGCGCAGTCTGTGTACAGCCTCTCTGATGTCTCCGTTGTTGTCCCAATATAGTGTTTATGGTGGAGAAGTTGAAGAAAACGCGTCAGTTTAGTTGGTCATTGAAGCGCACGGGAGGAGGTTGTGTATTGACGGGTGGATATCTGCCTGCGCGCGCGGCTGCTTCTCTTCTATGCTTCTGTTGACGTCAGTCACCGAACTGTTCTCCAGCCGCTCGAGGTCTTTGCGTAAAATACATACATTTTTTAAATGTAAAAACACCTTTGTGTTTTCAATACATTTTATGTATTCTACATTTATAAAATTATTCATAAATCGGGAAAAATACTGTTAATCACATGGGCTTTGGCTATCATTTGCCAAACAAGAGGGACAAGCAGGTGCGATATCGACAAAACTTTTAGAAGGAAATCTAGATGAATTCACTAGGATGATCTAAGTACCAACTTAAGTATTGAATTCATACATTCATTATAGTAATGTTAAGTGGAAAATATTTGAACTTCTGTAGTTTTAAGGAGAGAGCGAACGCCACTTTTACGCACGTGTACATTCAGGATTATTCACACCGCAGTGACATGTCTCCATGAATAAATTGAACTCCTGGATGGCCGATTAGCAGAAATTCGCCAGGCCAAAGTAATAAAAAACGATGCGAGCCGGGATAAATATAATTTAGTCTACATTTTATTTCATACCCTTGTAGCTTAGCCTACATTCTAGGTGAACATGTATCCCAAATGACACTACCAACAATAACATTAAAACCAACATTCATGCGTCAATACGTTGTTGAGTAAATAAAAATACATTAATGATGCTAATGATTTGTATGTGCCATTAAGATAAGACGATTCGATGGCCTAACCTATATACATTTATTAAGAAGTGCGTTCTGAAACAGCCCAATTGGAGAATAACAGGATTATTCTTGTCAAAAAGTATTGATATTTTGGATGAACAGTTTTTGTTACATTAAAGCACAAAAACTGCTTCAAGATAAAAATAAAATAAAAAAGAAATACATCATGACACATCAACCAACAGAGAGAATCTTTTGAAAATGGATAGGGTCTGGCCTTGGCTTTAGTGGAGATAGGTGGTGATCAGTAAGTTAGCATTGGTAGTGAGTGCATACATTATCAGACCAGAGTGACAGTAGTGAGTGCATACATTATAAAACCAGAGTGACAGTAGTGAGTGCATACATTATGAGACCAGAGTGACAGTAGTGAGTGCATACTTTTTTACTTTTTTTAATTAGAATAAATTATTCCAAATATATTATTTATTTAACTGATATAGCTAGCGAGACAAACCAACTTTGTTTCATATATTTAGGCTATCCCTGTCACGTTGCTGGTGGTAGGACACAAGCGCTGAGACGTAGTGGTGGTGATAATCCATGTTTCTATTTGAAAATAAAGAAACGAAACTATAGCAGCTACTTGTGACTGGGCATTGGCAACCAGAGACAAAAACCAAAATGATCCACACAGAGTGTGGGCAAACATTCACATAAATGGGTTCCCCATTTGGAGGCAACGATCTACACCTGCCTCCAATTGGGGAGACCAAACTTAAATAGAGATGCCTAGAGGCACCTCCTTTTGTCCTGTCCTGACTATGGCCTCAGCCCAGTGCAGAGATGGCTAGGGGCATAGCCAGGTCGTGACAATCCCTATTTAAAATACTCAAACATGTATTCACTAAGACTGCATACATTTGCAAACTTTGCATTATTACCTTCAAACAGTACCACCATGTGGCAAAGGTGTGGGTCATGTAACCACAGTGTGGCAGAGAAATTAATACAGGTATTCATTTAAGATTAAACTATTTCAATGATCTTCTCCTTGTCTACCAAGATGAGAGACCTTGAAGGAGCAATGTGTGAAATTTATTCTTCATGTGGTACCAAGCTGAATTACAGCCACTACAGTTTACAATACATTCAAACCAACTCCCTCCTATTCAGAGATGTAAAGTTAGGTTAATAAGTTTAGTCAGTGGCTAGGTACCAATGGCACTCCTGTGTCAAAACCATTTGCTATTACTGTGTACAGCAGAATCGTGTGAATCAGCGGATATAAGCCATTAACATATTTCCATGACCAGGATGTGTTTTTTTCCTTTCGTGCTGTAGATTGTCAGAAGAGGCAGATATCTTTTATATGGAGCTATCAGTGACAATTGTCACATAAACGTTTGCCATGACCGAATGGTTGGAGCTATAAACTCATGACTGACCCTATTTGATTGAAATTAGATGTGGTTCAGGCTCAGGCCCTAATATGGGGGCTTAGCACCTCTCCAGTTCCAGCGTTGCAGGTTGAAGTGGGTGAGGTGCCATTAGAGCTTCGGTTGAGACAATTGATGATGATGTATTGGTGTACTTGCAAGAGCATGATGTCTCACACCCAACAAAAAGAGTCCAAAGGGAATGATGGGAACATGGAATGTAGCTGTGTAAGAGCATCTGATAGGTAAATAATGATCAGGTGAGAGAGATGGGGTTTGTGAGGAAAATATATTTCTATGTGGTCATTTCTCCAGAAATTCCACCATGACTTCCAGACACAGCTGTTGATCTGGACATAATTTGGAATGAGTTCATGGAGAAGAGAGACTAGCTCCAGCAATGTAAGTTGGAAATAACATCAGGACGAAGTGCAATATGTCTCTGCATATGTTCACAGATGCATATAAAGAACCTCAGTGAAGGACAGTAGGAGCCGCTTTTGGGGAGCCAAAATTGAGAAAATGTTATCAGATCATCTGGCTTTCAATAGCTCAGAGATGATCTTTTATTATAAGCCAAATCATCACAGCTTCCTTTCCCAAAGTACGTTGTGGGCGTTTTAAATAGAGAGGCTGACCTTTGCATCTGCCCGGTGGGCCCAGCTGAAAAGATTGTGAAGATCGTATTTCAGGAAAATGTGTTTTTCTTATTTCACCTAGAAAGACATACAACAACATAAAACATAATAAATGCAACGAGCATTCCAAAACGTGCACAAAAAAGAAAAATCCTAAGAAATGACAACTGTGGAAAGGCGTGGAAAGGCTTGTTTCATTGAATTGTATATGCGCCTTAGTAAGAGATCAATAGGAACATCTGTGTATAGATTCTCTCAGTAGGTATATTTTCATTGACCATCAGGGGGGGGGGGGGGTTATTGTCTTGGATACATGATCTTTGCTAGATAGACATGCCCTTCAACGTATATATCAGCTTGTAACCAACATCACATTGAGAACATTTTGGACATTCATTGAAATAGGACAACTCTGCTGCATTATTCCAATAAATACGGACAACATTTTCTCCCTTTATTTGTGCGGGTTCTCTGTTATTTAACCACCATACATAACCGCTAAATTCTAAGACATTCCATAAATAGGTACATAAAATAATATACTGTATATGCTATCTAGTCTATCTGCAATCCCCCCCTCTCCAGGATATGTCACACCTTCCCCTCATATTTCCTCAAATGTAAACACTCAGGAATTAAATTTGAGTTCATTGTGTGTATTTGTGTGTTAGAGATAAAATGTATTGGTACAGCTTGTCCTGTGAGAGCTGGGCATAGTAGTGTCTACACCCCTTGGCGAGTGTCATGTAGCTGTCTTTAGTAGCCTCAGTGCAGGAACGTATGAACTGAAGTGCATCTTCCATCCACCTGTTGCATGCGTCTCACAACGGCCGATAAGCATGTGCCCGCCCTCCGTTAGGCATTCATGACTGCAGCTGATGGGCACACTTTGCCAGTCTGTTTATTCCCAGCACCCCTTATTACAATTTCCTTTTTTATAATCTGACACTCACTTTTTTATAAAATGACAGACACACTTTCTAGCTTCATTCATCTTTCACATACACCCCAAGCAGTCTTTATCTTTCTCTACTTCTTTCTCCTCCTCTACTATTTTTCAGATCTACCCCAGCCTCTAGAGAAAAACTACAGTGGAAAGCTATCCTTTGGGAACCTGTTATCCAACCAGAAAAAGGCCAAGTATATGCCACTGTAAAGGTTATTGGTGTTTATTTTATATTCCACATACATAAGCATAGTACAGTATCAGTGAAACAAGTTTCTCTGTTTGTGCTAGGATGGTCTAGCTTTTTCATCCGCTCACCCAGACATACTTGTTGGAATCATGATGGATTTTAATCCAACCTACGGCCTTTTCAATTCTTCTGTCTTTCTAACAGTCTTGTATCTCTACAGTAAAATATAAATTGATTTTGAATACAATCTGCATTTCTGATAGTGGAAAATAAATACATTTGTTTTGCTCTGTTTCATAGTTTGGAAAGTAATGAATTATTTAACTTTTGACACCAATCTATATTACATTAGAAAACACCATGAGGTGGTGTTGACGCTTTTATCTAAGCTTTGCCATCTGATTGATCATGCATTTTCAACCTCTATCTCTTCCACACTCAAACCCTATCTCCATCTCTCTCAACACAGTCAAATACTGACCTTTCATCTTGTTAGACCTTTATCTTTTTGTAAGATTCAGTAGAGCATTCTAATATCTGTGACATTGATTGGTGTGTTATAAATTAATATGTTAACATGTTTTTTGGGTTCTCCTGCTTATTGAGCAGCAATCCGGGCCTTGAAATTCCATGCTCATAAACTGTGACTGACAAGAAATGAAGACAGGGACACAAATGACATGATCTGGAACTAATGTGAAATTGTCTCAGATCTAATAATTATTCTGTCAATTATCACTGACAGTATCACTGTCACAAGCAAGGTTTACGTCCAACTGGCTTCCATCCAAGACTTTAATTTGCACATTATAAATCTTCAAAAGCAAAATCAGCAAATATTTCCACCAGTGTGGTGTGTTTCCATGAATATGACATGTTGCTCATAAAAGCCATAAAAGCAGTGTTAGGGTTAGGAGTCAAGGTGAGTGTGTGGTGACATTTGGGTTAGATGTCTTTAGCTTAAATGTTAATGTACAGTTGTTTTTTCATAAAATTGTGTTATATTGCAAATATGCCCACTGATTTTGGCACCTGCACCCTCTTGACAACAGTTGCAAAAAGCCTGATGTTACATATGCTACCCTACATAAAAACATGAGTATTGACAACAGAAACAAAATTACTTTCTGGCAGCCACATATAAATCATAATTTGACCAGAATAATACACAAAACATTTATTGGTAAGTGTCCTCAAAGAAATTATCTTGTACTCTCACTTCACCCTGTGAAGTTGATCTAAATGTATTATTACAGAAATTATTTCCCGCAATTTTTACCACCATTTTGAACAAAGCAAAACGTGATGTCAATCAAACAAATTGTCAGACATAATTCTCAACATTTTACTCAGACTTGCAGGTTCCATAATATGTGTTGTGATTATTTTGTATTAGATTTGATTAAAGCAAGTGCTATATTTGCCTGGATGGTGGACAATTAATCTTGATCTCGTAAGTAGACGATTAGAAACAAAAATCCATGAATAAATTATTACCACTAACCATACCCACCCGCCCACCGCTAGGTACTGCCTCTCAAGGACCTTGTAGCACTTCCCTCCTTGTACTACTGGACTCTCACACTGCTTTATAAGCTATAATAAGTATGTTTTTCAGTTTCTACATGTACATGTCTACCTTGGGAACCTCAATGCTGCTATCCCTGCATTTCAGTTTTACCTGTTACCTTCAATTTGCCTTCAGTGCACATTTCAAAATGCCCCTTTGCATTTGCATTTGCCTTCACTGCACATCTATACATCCCACTTGTAACATATATTATACTTAATACTTGTAAATACTTGTACATTTTTTACCCTCTTTTAGGTTCACTTCTGGTCGCTAACTGCATTTCTTTGTACTGCACTTGTACTGTTCTATGACCAAGTTTAATCTAATCTAAAATAATCAAATTGTGTTCAGACATCTCTACGTACAAACTCCTAAACCAAAGAAAACAACTGCAGCGAAAATACATTAACACAAAAACCACAACCTTCCACAACATGTAAACAGATTGCTTGAGGTAGCAAATCAATGGGAGATATTGACTTTTCCTGTATCTGTTCTCTGCCTCTTTGGGCTTTAGAAAGTAAGGACCTCGACTTGTGTGTCCGGAAACAAGCAAGGGTCGAAAATATTTACAAACTGAAGCTTTCTGTATCTGATGAACAGTAGTTAGAGGTGCCAGCGATTTCCTTGCTCAGCATCTGGTCCAATCACCTGACACCACATTTGATGGTACAGTATGTGATCACTGGGTTTTCCACAACAAAGAGTTGTCAGTTCTGAAACCGGAGTAAAAATGCAGTAACTGAAAGAACATTTAACACAGCAATTGCTGTTCAGTATATAAATCTCCTCATTCTGCTTTGGGGTGATTCCATGTGAAGTTCAACCTGAACATCAGAAATTGTAATAATTTCCTAATGAAACCATGCTCCTTATTATCCTTAAGGACTATATGAGAAGTGCATACTTCATTTTACTATTGGATCAATGAAAAAAATATCAATGTTTTACACAATCTATAATTGGATTCTCTCTTTCGTTGTCAGTAACTCCAAACTGGCTTCCCTTGAGGCTTGTTTTCTCACACCAGAACTATCCAAGTTGAGCTCATCTTAGCTCAGTGCTAATTGGCAAATAATTATATATAAAAAATATCATAGGAAACCAGTCATCAATGAATCATGTGGTACGGGCTGCAAGGTTCTGTACTCTTTTTCAGCATCAGTCACATGCCTACATGTACTGAGATTGGTTATTGCTTCTTTTCAAGCAAATATTTAGCAATACAGCTCCAGAAAAAAATTAAAGACCACTGCACCTTTTTCTTTCCTTTCCAAAAAAGTTGAAAAGGAAAATTTTGAGTGAGGATCAAAAGGGTTCAATTTGCAGTGGTCTCTTAATTTTAACGCTTCGTCACTTCTTTTCGACTTTTTTGGAAAGGAAAGAAAAAGGTGCAGTGGTCTCTTATTTTTTTCTGGAGCTGTATGTGAATCGAAAGAAACTTTTAAAAACATATGGAGGAAATTAAAGAAAAATGTAATAATTCCATTTTCAATTTAAATTGAATAATTCTAAATAATTTCGTTTTTAAAAATGTGGAGGCTTTTAATGACTTCCAGGAATATGTGCCACTGCTTCAGAAGCTTGAACATTTATCTTATTATATAAATGCTCGTTATTATATGTTTCCTGCTGAATTTCACTGAAAGAATTGTTGATATCTTGAAACAAATGTGTTGTAGGTAAGATCTTCATCTTCATCCGCTAATCCGTTGTCGGGTAGCGGGGGCAACACCTCCAGCAGGGGACCCCAAACTTCCCTTACCTGAGCTACATTTGCCCGCTCTGACTGGGGGGATCCCGAGGCGTTCCCAGGCCGAAATATAATCTCTCCACCTAGTCCTGGGCCTACCCCGAGGTCTCCTCCCAGCTGGACGTGCCTGGAACACCTCCCTGGGAAGAAGTCCTGGGGGCATCCTTAACCACCTCAACTGGCTCCTTTCAATGCAAAGGCAAGATTATATTTTAAAATATATGCTGTAATAGAATACATTTTTCACTAATGGCAGTGTATTTCTAGGTAGATTTCAACAACATTTAACAAAATATATGTACCACAAAATATACTGCCTTTGTTATGAAACGCATCCCAATTAAACGGTCATTCAAGCTTAACAGCTGATCAACAAACTCTTTGTATACAGTAGATTATCTTTATTCACAGTACAAAAATGTCAGAACTTATCCCCACCAACCAATGTAGATCAATTTGGAAAGCAGAGGGAAAATTTTAATAGTAGGATTTTTCCAGTCTTGCTCTATAACTATTGTTGGGTGCCAGTTTTGGTAATCAATCAATCAATCAAATTTATTTTATAAAAGTCTTTTTACATCAGCAATTGTCACAAAGTACAAAACAACCAACCTTAAACCCCAAGGAGCAAATAACAGTAGTGTTGAATTTCAAGACATTCTTGGCAAACTACATAACATTAAACAACACCGTGTTTTAACATGCAAGACACATTTGAGCATATCCATGTCATACACATCAACAACAATCCAGTGATGCAGCATGATAACAGCATGCCATTCGCATATTTCTGTTAATATGAAAGCCCAGGATTTAGGCAAATTACATTTGTGTTTCATATATGAACTCAATGAGTTGACAGTATTAATAAATTTTTCCAGAACCGGCGCAGTGGCCACAACTCAGTTCAGAACAACCGCCTCACTTTCATAGGTTTTCATTCCTGGTATATTATTTATGCAGGATAAATCCCTGAGTGAGTAGGGGTGGCTATCTTTTGTATAGAGAATTTGAAATCATTTTTGTCATTACAGCGCATTCGGAAAAAGTATTCAGACCTCATCTCTTTCTATTTTGTTACATTATAGCCTCATTCTAAAACTGATTACATTGGAATTTTCTTAATAAATCGACACACAATACACCATAATGAAAAATATATTTGTACATTTCTGAAACTTTTTACATACTAGTTACATAGCACGCTGTAATATGACACACAAAATTGAGCTCAGGTCCATCCTGTTTCCATTGATCATCCTTGAGGTATTTTTACTTGATTGGAGTCCATCTCTGGTAAAATGAAATGATTGGAATTAAACTGATTGGAAAATAATGCTGAGTAGCGATTTTCCCCATCCAATCAGCCAGAGCTTGATGGGATATGCAAAGAAAAATACAGGTGTGCCAAGCCTATAGCGTCATACAAAGGAAACATCAATTGCTGTAATCGCTGCCAAAGGTGCTTTAACCAAGTAGTGAAAGAGTCTGAATACTTATGCAAATGTAATTGTTGTGTATATTTTATATGCAGTTGGAAAAAATCTATTTAATTCAGCTGTAACATAACATGTGGAAAAAGTTTGAATGCACTGAAAAGGATCTGGTTTCAGACATTTCTGATTAATTGTCCTTTTTTGTAAGAGAAAAGTAACAGGACTCACTATCTTAAGGGATATTTCATCCAAAAATCATGCTTTGCTGAGAGTCCCCTTACGCCCAGTTGAGTGCTTCACGCACATAGAGTCATTTAAAACAATACATTATTCAGCTCTATTTCAGTTAGTAATTAGCGTTTTTAGTTTCTGAATGGAAACCATACATACCCCAATCACAAAGTTGCATTGCAAGCGGAAAATGACTCTAATACCCTCCAAGTAAGACAAGTGATATTGTTTGCCTCAAAGAACATGACAATGCTGTATTCCTCGAAACAAATGTAAAACTATTATTCTTAATTCAAATAAATGGGTACTTCCCCTGTTTAACCAATACATTTTGTTCACCATTGTATCAATCCACATGTTCGTTCGGGACGAGTAATTGTATACACTGTAAACTAAAGTTAGTATTCGCAAGCTAGAAAGCAAGTTACCGATTTCGACTTTGATATTCACCTCGGACAGTAAGAAAAATACATATATATAATGCCTGACTCTGAATACGAGCAGGAAGAAACATATTTGGGGGATAGATCCTTACTTGATCTAACCAAAATACACAGATAATGAATTGACCGAATAGCAGCTAGGACAGCAGCGAAAGGGGGGCCGTGGTGAATGTTAATCCCCAACCCTTGCCCAGAATATCCGGAGGCAATGTGTATTATAGCTTTGTGTATTATAGCAATCGGAAGTATTACAATCTTTCTTGTCTCCACGGGTTGAATGGGTAATGGAATAGAATGTCATACTCCTTTATTACTCTTCTAAGTGAACATGGGACACAATCCTCTAAAATGTTTCTTTCAAAAATGTTCTCATTGGCGAAGTTGCTCCATTGATTCTCCCACAATACAGCTTAGGAGAGACAGGGGAATTGTCCCAATTGTATAGCTGGTCGAATTTTATTTAAATTCAAGTCCCGATAGTAGGCAAACTTACCGGCAGAAGTTGACATCGATACAAACAAAGAAAATCAACAAGTTCAACGTTTATTTATCAAATGCAATGAATAACACAGCATCATCCTGCTAAATGAAATTCTTGTGACATGGCACCCGACATATACGTGGTAAGAATAAAAAAAATATAGCAATAACATACATAAGTGTTAACTAGCAGCAATTTTAAAAAGCTAGGCAAAGCAACTTTTTTCACAGAGCTTGTTGAGGTTAAAGTTCACGCTTACCTCAATGACATCACTGCCAGAGAACAGACACTGTATTGTAGTTATAGGAAATAATTTGCTTGCGCCAGTTTGAATTCAGCCAATTCCACCAGGTGTTTCATCATTATAAAGAAATCTATACAACTGTGACAGATTACTGAAAGTGTTTTTGAGTAGTTTTCCGATTGCAATGCAGCTTTGCGATAGCGGTACAAACCGTTTCCATTCATAAATTTGTACAATGCTAATAACGCTAATAACAGTCTGGGACAGAGCTGAAAGATGGATTGTTAGCCATAAAATTAGCTTTTCTTGAATATATCTTGGTAAGCAAAAATATGAATTTTGGACGAACCATCCCTTTAAATTAAAAAACTTTGCTTAACACACCTGTCTATTTTAGAAAGAATGTCAAGGAAGAATGTTCTATGGTCAGATATGTCGGAAGTGGAGCATTTCAAGCAACCTATGTGGCCTTATGTAGGGTCCTTTCTCCATAACTCCCATATCAAAGTCAGTCATGGTGCTGTTAGGGTGACATTTTTTTAATTAAGTTAGCATAAGGACCTAAATACCTGTGAGCAATCAGTGAGAAGTGATTATTGAAACTTTGTGAAACTGGTTCTGGTAGCTTTTATTCTAAGTGAGCTTTTATTCCCTTTAAATATCGAGGAAAAACCCTGCTCACAACAACAATGCTTGGCGGGATAGAACCCAAGAGGACATTGAAGTTAACACTGCAAAGAGCAAAACACAACAACAAAGGAACTCAAACCCTGTGGTCGTATTCACAGCAACAATACCTGGTGGGATATAATCTAAGGGGACAGTTTAGCTGGTGCTGTAAAGAACATAGCAGAGCCCCAAGGAAAAAACAGTGGGGCTCTTCTTCCTACTGGACACCTGTTTGGCCTTAATAGACCCGATTAAAGATTGTATTTGGGTTGTGCACAGGCATGAATGTTTCCTCTATAAGCTGTCATAGTGACGGACTGACCAAAAGTTAACTTTGTTCTTTGAATAAATAAAAGACGTTTACAAATCTTGTGTTATTTCTTTGCACAAGGATATTTTCTTTATTATGGATTTTGGTTGAAAGTCTGAACAATTTCAGTGTCAGAAATAACCAAATGCAGAGAACATTTCAGAAGTGGAAAAAACATTTTCATGGCAGAGTATGCAACAGCCTAAAGTCAAAATAATTGTGAGAGTTGAAAGTTGTGTGTTTTAATCCTCCAACAGATGGAGATATTGTCAATAGTTTTTTTTTTTTTTTTACAGTCTGTGGTAAAATGTAATGGCAGGCAGCACCACTATTTTGATTTTATAGCGAAGGCAGGGGTTTGTAAATGGGGAAAGATTTTGTGACAGATTTGAAATCAGTGATATAGTTCATACATTCAGATTCAGAATTGCAACTTAGATTACTGTATAAAACGATTGTTTCTGATCAGAGCTTCTTTTGTTCCCAGTTGTCTTGAAAACACTGGTCAAAGGTCAGAGAATTCTGAGTCACTTGTTTGCTTGTTCTGAACTGTCAAACGAGCAACTCCCTGTGTCTACATAGGGATTTCTTGTTTCTGTTGAGGATGCTAAGCTCTGATGAGGAAGTGTTAGATCAAGCCCAAGTAACTTACACTTGTCATTGCTTTATGCTAGCAGCATAGAGCTCAGTCGGACAGGTTATGGAAGTTGCTAAAATGCAGCCCTTTTAGACTGTGATTGGGCAATCATCTCATCAACTCACATAACACTAGAATCGCCCTCATTCCTCTTCTTACATCACTACATACCTTTTTTCTATCTTAACCAAAACAATTTCCTGCTATCTTTTTCACAGCTGCTCAGCATCTATTTCTCCTCCTTCTGTCACAACTCAATTTGTCAAGTCATTAGGGGTCCTGTCACCTTGGTGATATAGTTCTTGATCAGCAGGTGTTAGGATTTCACTTTATTAAAAAGACACATCTGGGGAACAGTCTGTTTGCAGGGTACTTAAATCACATTAACACAACCGCTAATTCTATGCTCCCCAGAGCGGGGCAGGAGGTACAAAATCCAGCATGGATGGATCAAGGATTTACAAGCTTCCCCTGTTCTGCCTCCGGGGCTGCCTCCTCCCCTGGTCCGGGGCTGCCTCCTCCCCTGGTCCGGGGCTGCCTCCTCCCCTGGTCCGG
>JACXGJ010001849.1:0-75223 GCA_016801105.1 Esox niger
TGTGTGTGTGTGTGTGTGTGTGTGTGTGTGTGTGTGTGTGTGTGTGTGTGTGTGTGTGTGTGTGTGTGTGTGTGTGTGTGTGAGGTCTAACTATATTCATGGGGACCATATGTCCCAATAGGTATAGCAAAACCAGAACATTTTATTCATGGAGACCTTTTGCCGGTCAAATTTCTGGTTTAGGTTTTGGGTTAAACTTACAATAAATTTTAAAGTTCGAATTGGGGTTTCTTTAAGGTCCAGGCACTGTTGGTTAAGTTTAGGGTTAAGGTTAGGCATTACACCTAGGCAAAGTTTCCGCGTAAATGTTACTTTATTGAGGTTAGGGTAAGGGTTACGTTTTGGGCAAGAGAGCATGCAATTTCTATTTTCTGGTCCCCATGAGGTTAGCTGTACAAACTTGTGTGTGTGACAGGCCGACAGTGAGCAGGTCCAGGAGTACTACAGACAGCGTCTGCGGGTCCAGCAGCACCTGGAACAGAAGCTTCAGCAGAGGCAGATGTATCAGCAGATGCTCCTGGAGGGAGGAGTCCAGAACCAGGAGGGGCCGGATGACCAGCACAGCCTCACAGAGAAGTTCCTCAACAGGTTCTAGACCGCACACACAGGGCCATGTTTCCGTTCGTTTGATTGGAAATGGGAATGTTCTGTACTACTTACAATGCGCAATAACTCGCTAGCAATAACGAATATCCACGAATGTGCTCCGCTTGTGACTCCGCCACCTCATCTGAGCTTTTCGCCTGAAAGGCAAAAGTGCAGACTCGCTCTTGAAGAATTACATGTTCTTTGTTGCACTGAAAGGATATGTAGCTGATTTAATCAGAGTTTTCTATGTAAAACCAATTTTTTGTGGGTTGGCTTGCATTACATTTTTTGGGGAGGTGTCCAGCCTTGCATGCTCACAGCTTGGTTGGTACATTTTCACGAAGTTACTGGCTTGCTTAAAGCTAATCTAGATCAGACAGTCTGTCATGAATTCTTTCAACAAAACATATATATTTAAATACTTTATTAAGTTTCCAGTAATTTTTATGCAATACTTTTTCATTTTCAGTGTTGTGCCAGCTATGCAAGTTTCAAGCTAAAACATCCATGATGCTTTTTTTTCTTCTCATCTTCAGCTTTCAAATTAAACTAAATATCACTACCAAAACCTCCCCCTGCAGGTTTTAACTCTGGGAGTGTATTTTCCTTTATTCCCAAGTTTCTACCTGACACACGGGATTCTTGTTCTGGATACATGGTTCAATATCCTGGCCTAAATGGTGGGATGAAACAAACTGTCGGTAAGGACACAGGACCATCACGTGAAGGATGAAACCTTCCAGTATTATGTTGGCAAAATAAATCAAACAACGGATGTCTGACTCACCCAGCATCTGTTCCTGTCTCGTCGGTTCTGACTTGTGTCCCGGCACGGTCCGGTTCTCTCCTTTCCGCAAGGCGAGGCCCACATAGATCCGCCTTCCGTTGACCTCTCTCCCGTTCATTTGTTTCACCGCCTGAGAAGATTGGAATACAGTTTGAGACATTGGCCTCCCAGACGCTGACCTGCATTTCACATCTATAGTGGATGGCATCGCTCACTCTCTGTGCATCTCCGGGCTGTTTAAAGCAGACAAAACCGAAGTCCCTGGACATCCCACTGTCATCCGTCACCACCCTGACACTCTGGATCTCTCCTGACAAGGACAGTCGGCAATAAATAGATCAACTAAACAAATCTTGATAATATAGCACAACTCTGTGTTTCAAAATGCGCATTGGTCTTCTGTCTGGAATGTATAGCGAATGCTGAAGTCAACCGTCATGTTTGAAGTGCGATTCCAAATTTAGGTCTGGGAAACAAAGCATGAATACTTAATATCGTATTTAACGTTATTATATTTGTGAACAGGATTGTGTTATATTGATTATAAAAGCATGATTTGTTGCCAAGGGCAAAACAAGATGCTTGGTTGTGAGATAATGACGTCTGCAAAAATACTTTTCAAACAACACTTTTGCGTGCTCTGCATTCTCATGTAGACCGTATGCTCTGTTCTGTGTTCCCAGAAGATCACACTTGAAAGAGAGAACGTGCGGCTTAAGTAATCATTTTCAAACACACGTAAGACAAACATTCACCATATTTCCCGAACACCTCGTTCAGCTTGTCATTGGTCATGTCCTCTCCAAAGTTTTTGATTAACAGGTATGTGAATTCCTGCGCTTGGGCTCTCAACTCAACCTCACGCTCTTTCTCAGCCCGCCGCCTTTTTTCAGCTTCTCTGTCCTCGCGAGCTTTATACGGCATGAGAAACGCTTTCCTGTCATTGAACATCATTCCGTTCAGTTTCTCAATGGCACCGTTTGCCGCCTCCTGGGTGGTGAAGTGAACAAATCCGTAGCCCTTTGACTTGCCCTTCTCGTCACACACCACCTTGCAGGAGTTGATGTGTCCGAAGATGGAGAAGGTGTCGTACAGGGCTTTGCTGCAAATCGACTTGTCCAGGTTGTGGAGATAGACGTTACCGACCGTGCTCCTCCTCATGGTCGGGTCCGGTTCGAACCACATGATGCGCATTGGTTTTCCCATGACAATGTCAAAGTTCAACGTCTCCAGAGCCTGTTGGGCATCTGTTCGTTGGTAGAAGTTAACATAGGCGTAGCCGAGGGATCGCCCGGTGGCTCTGTCGCTACAGACCTTAATAGAGTATACTGCTCCGACAGTGCTGAACTTCTGATAGAGGACGGCCATGTTGATGTCCTGGTGAAGGTCTCCCACATACAGGCTGGCCCTGAAGTTTCTCGGCCCCCTAGGATTCATTTGTGGAGTGTGCTCCGGCAACACAAAGCGGCAAAGGCTACGGCTGACGGGTTTTTGATTGACAGACGGGCCTCCTGGTTTGTTTCAGTGAACAACAAGATTAATATTTAGCCCACAAGCCCAAGAAATGTTTACAGCGCGTCGACTGTTTTTATAAGAAAATAACTGGCTCATTCCGGAACCCAGGAATCAATTTTTTCTGAAGTGAGCCCTGATTGTTAAGTCAGCTATGACATCACACATTATGTTCATTCACATCCATGGTGTACTGTCTCATTCATCCCTTTTTATCCATTCATCCTCTAGCGTAGATTCATTTTACCATCCACAACGTCTAGAATCCTCCCATTTACATATGCAGGTGTTTCATCTTTCATCCATCAAACCAAACATCCCCATTGTTTTGCCTGTCATCAATGCCATTAGTCTGACCGGTTTACGTCATCCTTCCATTATACGTTATTTACTTTAACCAGCAATCTCATGTTTAATTAGTCATTCTCTAAATACATGTACTTTCTAGTAATGTTAGAAAACGATCAATGACCGTAGTGTTACTGGAATACATGCATTATTTGTCTGTGTGTCTGTGTGTCCTTGTAACCAGGTCCATCCAGAAGCTGGAGGAGATGAATGTAAAGGTGGACAACGTGGAGGAGGATGTCCAGTCTTTGAGCCAGCAGTGTAACGGAGTAACGGGGAAGACCAACGGTACCCCCTCTGTCCCACAGAGGCCCCCCTCTGGTACCAAAACGCCTGATCCCGGAGCCCTCCGGGACAAGACCCCGGTGGTCAGCAGTACCCCACTTTCAGGGTCACGGGGGAGCATGCTGTCCCTTACCGAGTCCCCCGTAGAGAACACTCAGGGGTGAGAGGTCACAACCACAATCCGCAGGCTTCCTGAAGTGTAAAAAATAAATATATATAAACAAGGCAGGTCAAATAAGAACAAGTTCTTATTAACAGTGAGCTATTTCTTTTCACCAAACCAAAGGTTATGGATAACATTTTCATTACAACTCTGCTTGCAATTTGAAGGGAATTCAAGGTGGTTCTTGGAACCATTGCTAACTAAGGCAATGAGTGGATGTCTATTGGAAGAGCCACCAAGATGTAACATGAAATGATTCCCCATATAACTTCCTAGTTTCCAAAAAGTTGCACTGTCCCTTAACAACAGCTAGTAGACTTTTCCCAGACTTTCATGTTTTTTGTTGTTGAGGTCATTAGAGCGGAAAGTGTGATGAGCGCTATCGCTGACGGTAACCGTACAGTCCGATTTTAGAGGTAAAAGCCTCGTCTTTAGATGATGGATTTGAAGTCTGCTGGTACACAATAACAGGTTTTTATTTCACTCAGCGCCCAGAGGAACAGAGCCACTCTGCTGAAGGTCCAGGATGACTCGAGCTTCGCTACGATGCGCCACAACGCCCAGGAGGTAGGTGGACTGAGAGGACCTGTCGGTTTTCAGGCCCGCGGTAATCGTTGACGTTTTCAAACTGATAAAAGCACTATTTTAAAATCTCCACAGCGATCTGTAATTGACCTGTCTTACAGGCTTGCTTTAGCGCAGTTTGTGACAGGGTGGAAACGTGTGTGTCTACCTTAGAAAGGGTGATCAAAAGTGATCGATTCAGGCAGCTCTTGCAGGGCTGTTGAGACCAACCAACGGCTGGTTTGTAACAGAATGAATATCCATTATCACAGTTGCTAACAAGGTTATCAAGCTCAGACACATGTTGACTGTATGTACATGGAACATTCCCCTGTGTTCATTTGCTAAATGAACCCAATCGTTTTCCAGTACACTCTCCAGCCCCTTTCAAAAACAGGACAACAGGCATAATTACTCTAAACTGGGTGATTGGTCATTCAGTCATGTGACACATTACCCTGTTTCATATGTGACTGATAATCATCAGAAAACAAGATTCCAACCGCTTACTAAATCGTTCCCCCCATTTGGGCTGTCTGTCATGAAGCCCGGTTTTGGCTTTCCATTCACCGTTGTCGTTGGTCGTGCCTCGGTTACGCTGATAGTAGGGACCGGGTCAAACCGCGCTGTGGTCTCCATGACGATGACTCTGTTCTCTTTTGTCATCATAAGTGGTGTCACACGGTGACACAATTAGAGTTTCAAGCCGCAGGCTGTTTGAGACACACACACTTTAAAGGTGCAGTGGAATGATTGTTTGGTTACAACTGCTTGGATAATATGGGCTCCGTCAACCATCTGACTGATGTGTGTTCAGAAGGAGAACCCCAAGGCCCAGTTTGTGGCGGTGAACAGCCTGGAGGATACCCAGGCAGTGCGTGCTGTGGCCTTCCATCCTGCGGGGGCGCTGTATGCCGTCGGATCCAATTCCAAAACCCTACGCGTCTGTGCCTACCCGGAGTCCATCAGCACCAGGTAACAACCTGCTCCCAAACCATCAGCGCTCCATCTTTAGGGGTTACCGAGCCACGGTCCGGGGGAGATACCTGGATGAAGTGGCCTGCAGCTGGGACACGTAATGGGAAAATGTATCTCAACATTATTTGTTTGACCGTTCTGGTTGCCTAGTGATGCATGCGTGCATGTGCATGTATCAGAGAGAGAGCGAGAGACGGGGTGTGTCTCTCAGAGGGCAGAGGTGGGGGGGGTGTAAAGGGGATTATGGTGTATGAGCATTTTCTTGTGATGGCCCCATGTGATTGTTGAACCCACAACCCTGGAATTAGTGCTGCTTCATTAAAGACATTTGGATCAACCTGGTCTTAATCCCGTCCTGAAGGCTGATTATTCCTGCGCGGTGTCTCCCCCTAGTGGTGCAGGGCCGACAAAGCAGCCTGTGGTTCGCTTCCGGAGGAACAAGCATCACAAGGGCTCCATCTACTGTGTGGCCTGGAGCCACTGTGGGCAGCTGCTGGCCACCGGCTCCAACGACAAATATGTCAAAGTCCTGCCTTTCAACGCAGACACGTGCAACGCCACAGGTGCGTGTGTGGTGCGTGCGTGCGTGCGCCTGCCTGAGAGCGTGAGTACGTGACTAAGTGAGTCCGACTGGCTGTTTTGCAGGACCCGACCTGGAGTTCAGCATGCACGACGGAACCATCCGAGACCTGGCGTTCATGGAGGGTCCGGAGAGTGGCGGGTCCATCCTGATCAGCGCTGGCGCTGGAGACTGTAACATCTACACTACAGACTGTCAGAGAGGACAGGGCCTCCATGCTCTCAGCGGACACACTGGTAAAACCTCACAGAAGAGCCTGTCAACATGCGCAACCAACTTGTGAATGGGGTTGGTAGTGATCACAATCACTGGTGCTGTAGGAGCCATTTCAGACTTGTTGTTTATGTAATGAATCTGACAGCTGTCTTTCGGGGTTATTTTTACTTTGTACACTAGGGGGCAGTGTATGTCATACTAACGGATCTGCAGCGTTTCTTTTCCAGCATGCGTTGCCTTACGTAAATGCTCTGAAGCTTGGATTTGAAATCAGAACACTGCTACGGGTTTGTGTCCTGAAATAGGTGGACAGTATAAAGTGTTATCATCTTTAAATGGTGAAACACGATTTGATTTCCAATGCAACTGCAAAGTATATCAGAAAAAAATAACTAAGCACTTATAGTCCCAATAATTCCCGAGGGCACTTGTGTGCTTTCCAAAGGAAATGGAATCTCAAAGCTGCATTGGAATATTTATATTAAAACCAGGCTTTTGCAGAGGACTACGAAAACACTTACGGATAGGAAGGATTTGTCAGATACAAATAGGATACGGAGAAAAGGATTGAAAGCAAGGCCTTTGCATGTCCTTCACACAGTGCAGAATGCAGAGCGTGAAAGGTTTGGCTCCTACTAAAGACATGTTAAGCCTGCTGCTACTATTACATTGTAAGAAGCATCTCTTTCTCCTGATGTTTCCAGAGAAGCGCTCACATGCACGTGACCGATCCTTTGTACACTTTCACCTGTGTCACTCAGTCTTCTCCGCTTCGAACTCTAAACACATGGTGTGCTGAGGCGAATCTGGACGTCAAGGTTGAAGATTGCGTCAAACGTGAACCCGTGAGGGAAAAGGTTGCAGTTTTTCCTCGGTGACACCAAATGCTCCGCGCATGTGCCTAACAACGGATGTTCAGTCATTTCCAAGGGACGAGTGTGTTATGAGGCAAAGACGTGCAGCCCTACGCGCATCCTCTGTGGATTCATGGCGTATCGGGGTGTTGCCAGCGTTGGATTTTTCCTACACAATGCATCAAAACGTGTGCGTTAATCGACCCGGAAACTGTCAATCCAACAAGGATTGTCAGACCGGAATTTGATTATTTTTGTCAAATATTATTTGTAAAAATATGGCCTACATAATTATAACTGTAATGACTAAAACTAACCAAAAGCTGCCAAATGCTCTGCTCTGTACACGCTCAAACTACCCATACAGCTTCTGTAGCTAGAACAGACAGCGTTTGGATATACCTAGCAAGTTATCAGACATGAGAGCTGACAGACATGCAGTTGTCAGCTTTACAAAACATTCAGAACTTCTGTATAGCCAAGTTAGGTGTACTGACCTGGTGGCCGAATATCAGATAAAATCTTCTTCCATGCATTAATGTAGCATTTATGTCTCTGTGAATATCGTCTGACAGTTGGAAAAGGGCAGGAAAACCGGCGAGCGTACATCACCCTCTCTTCTAGTTTTTTGTGTTGTGCATTAAAAGATATAATACGTAGCATAAGGAAAGGGCATGGAACGGAACGATGCATTAATAACAACACAGTTGGCGTGTTTTGTGTCTGAGGCGTTAGAGGGACATGTTTGTGGACGTCTCAACAATCCCAGGGATGCTGTGTTCTTCTGTATGTCTGCATGTTCCTCCCCCAGGGCACATCCTGTCTCTTTACACATGGGGCGGCTGGATGATCGCCTCAGGCTCCCAGGATAAGACGGTCCGTTTCTGGGACCTCCGAGTTCCCAGCTGTGTCCGGGTGGTGGGGACGGCCCTGCATGGCTCCGGTAGCTTACCAAGTGGCTCTATCTCACTGTCTTTCTCTCTTTCTTTCCTCTCCCTTTTCTCTCATTGTCTCGGTTTCCACTTTCTTCTGTTAAATGAGCGCACCCCTGTCTAGTGATGAGGTACATTGATCCGTAAGAGTCAGGATTAGCTCCATCATTCATCAAGTCAGCGGAATATATTAGCACATCAATATATTCAAACAACACTAAAGAACATATTTGAAGCCCAAATTGTCACAAAATGAAGTAACAAAGTAGAGTAGTGTTGTAAAGTTTTTTTTTTAATAATTGTCTTTGTCTGATTATATTTTTGCTTATTGATTCTTCTTCTTAACTCTCACTACGTAGTTTGTCGGGTCCCTTGTCGTAAGAATGTCATTGTGCCGGAATACGCTGTGTTGTCCGGTGCATTTGACAAATAAACCTGACTAACATTTAGAATTAAATTCAAATGAAGTTCTTTAGTAAGATTTTGTTTGGAAACGGGATGCAACGTAACTTTTCACCACAACACTTACGTTGTAAACATTCTGCTGCGGTGTGCACTACTGAACACAGCCCTGTCGTCATTGTTTTTGCTCTTTTCATTGTTGTTCTCACTGTATTTGTTGTCAGGCAGCGCCGTGGCCTCAGTCGCGGTGGACCCCACCTCTCGTCTCCTAGCAACGGGCCAGGAGGACAGTAGCTGCATGCTCTATGACATACGAGGTGGTCGGACGGTTCAGACCTATCGTCCACACACCAGTGACGTGCGGTCTGTCCGCTTCTCCCCTGGGGCGCACTACCTGCTCACGGGTTCCTATGACAACAAAGTCGGAATCACAGACCTGCAAGGTTCGTATGCGAGGTTGCGGTCATTAAACTCTCTGCGTCGTTTTAAATACTTGACTGGGATTGTGCCGACTTCAGGGGAACAGGGCCTTATGCACATCACACGCAGACCGTAGGCCTCACAGGGTGTGTGTGTGTGTGTGTGTGTGTGTGTGTGTGTGTGTGTGTGTGTGTGTGTTACACAATCAAGTTAGCCAACAGATTTAATGAAGGTTCACAGTGAGACCCTTTGACATTCTGGGGATTCATTGTGTGTCTGTGTAAATCCCCAGGTGACCTGACAAAGCAGCTTCCCCTGACAGTGGCCGCGGAGCATGGGGATAAGGTCATCCAGTGTAGGTGGCATACGCATGACCTCTCCTTCCTGTCCTCCTCGGCAGACAGGACGGTCACACTCTGGGCTCAGAGTCCCTGACACGGTCGGCCTGGCAACAGTGGAAACTCTACGGCTCCTAAATCTGTAACCAGGACTGCTGGCCAGCACAACACCGTACAGATCCTGGAAATAATCTGACGCTGTAGCCCCCAGCCTTCCCGCCCCCGGGTAGACCCCCACACGGAGTCTTAGGTGTGTGTGTGTACGTGCACTGTTCGTGCTATTATGTCAATTCACACCATTGTCTTCACAGGAGATGTCGCTGTCATGTAATATACGGCAAATGCTTTTAGCCTTTCTTGAGTCGGTGCCTCCTGCCTCGCAGTGGCGCGGTTATCAAAGCTATACACATCCGCCTTCGTTTGACTAACAATGACAACGACTGTGTAGTCCTGTTTGACCGTTAGCAATCAAATGTATGTTAGGTTCATAGCCGACATTTGCTTAAAAGCTCACATTAGTCACTAGCTGTTCTGACGGATGCAAAATTGCTTTTTTAGTCCATTCAAGATACATTGATGTGAATCATATTGTGCCTCTGGTAATGTTCTGAATTGGTTCAGTTTCCAGAAGAATGCATGATGGCTGACATATCAAAGGCTTTATCTTGAAGTGTCTCTTAACAGCTTGTAGCATTTGTGTTGTAGGATTGAAAAGAATTGAAACAGATCGTTGTTAGTAATGTGCCGCTTACTGAAGATCCCAAACATGGGAATACTTGAAGTGGAGTTTTGGAAGTGCAAGTTAAACACTTTTTATGTTGGGAAATTGTGTCTGGGATTCCTCTACAGGATGTGGATTTTTGTAAATGTTCTATGGGGATATTTTTTGTAGTATTGTTGGTTAATTTAATGTACAGTATTTAAGTTTAAGATTGTTTCTTTAGTAAATTATAGATTTTCTGATTGATGGTTGTTTCTGCACAGCAGTGATGAACATTATGAAAAAGCACACCTGTGCATGGGAATATGGAGTGGCATTAAAATATGTCATTTTGAATTCATTCAATCCATATCTCGTGGCACAAATATCACTCCATTCCAGTTCCTACCTTTAAGCAGAGGAAAGGTTTTAACAGCACATTAATGAACTTGGTAAAAATCTGAAGCCCTTTGTCTAGGAAGACAGATTCATTAATTCACTTGTTTTGCACTGGATTAGAACATTACCAATAACACTAAGCAACACTGCACACTGAAACACTTTGCAGAAGAATGCCAGTGTCAAATTCGCCTATGTCAGTTTGCCTGCAATTTAGTAATTCAAGGGTACAATATTTTTTCATTTTGTTTGTGATTTTGTTGTACTCAAAATACAAAATAAAAGTAAATGTGAAATCAAAAACTCTCTAGTACACTGAATGTAGTTTAGTGAGTTAATCAGAAAGCATTGCTTTGAAGTAGGCTACTTAATTCAATTGTTTTCATAATTTGAGTTAGTTCTGAAAAAAGTCAGTTTTCTATCGTAATTTAAAGAGACTTGAAAGTGATTTGACCATTAAACCAAAATGCTACCATGTTGCCCATCTAACACCAGATAAAACTGAAATTGTCTTTCAGCCTGGACTTCAGAGCTTTCCCATGTCACCATTTCACCAATCCTAAAGAATGAATGTGCTCACCATTCAAAACCAAAGCAAAAGCATATCACAGTAGGCATATAGCAGTCCCATTCAACCGCTACTACTTACAGACCGTAAATCAAAGAGCTGGCGTCTGTCGGTGAGATATGGCAGATTCATGAATGTAGGGACTTAATCACTAGATGACAAGTTGTCTCAATCAATCAGCCATCCAGCATTTCATTCAAGAACTTAGACAAAAACAACTACCATCATATAAATTATTGGGTTGGGATTCAAGACTTATTTCTAATGCATCCAAATGTGCAACGTTTGTACACCTATTAGCAAATTTGTCAAATTTTCCAAAGCATTATTGAGCCATAACCAAAGGAAATGTGAGTCATTAAATGGTCTTGCCCCAGAGAGGATGCATCACTAATGTCCCATAATGCTGTCTGTGAGTTCACAGCATTGCCAACATTTATTATCAAGTAGTGAATTCTTTGGAAGTGATATTATTTGTCGGAAGCTTTCTTATGACTCAGTTGAAGATGACAGCCACTGGTCATCAGGAAGGACAGCCAGGGGAGTTGGAAATCCCACAAGGATGAATTCCATAAAAATGAATTCCTATCATTCTCTTTGGGTGTAAGTATTTTTCCAGATCCCCTATCATTCTCTAAGGGTGTATTTTTTCAGGTTCCACTAGACTCGATTCTGAGAACACAAAGATAAATAAAATAGTCACAGGTAATAGAGCAACCTTAAACACGTTATTTACAAATCATATAAAAATATGCCAGTCTTAATGACAACAGCCATTTTGTCTCACTTGGTTCTCAACCTTTTTGACAGCTCCAATGGTGCTTTTGGAGGACCGGACTTGAAGCTGATTGCGTTCGACAACAATAATGACTAGATAAACAGTAAAAGCTCAGCACAATCAACATGGGACTCACTCCTGATCACTACAAGTGTCTCCATTCTATTCATGCTTTCACATACAATAAGTGGAAATCATCCAGAATCTGATACAAGTTAAACACAACAACGAAATCATATCCCCACTTCTTCATTGATTGATAATTCCAGTTTTATCAAATAAACAGTTCCCCAATTTAACTTCACTTGTTTTGTAACTTATTTTTATACATTACATTAACAAAACAGGATTTTTCATCATTAGTACATAACATACTGGCACAAACACTTAATTCACATGTGCAAAAGCTTTTTATTTGCTTAATTTACAAAAAATGCATTACACATCATTTTTGATGCACTTGACCACCGGGCACTAATGAATGCAGTAGGAATTTCATAGTATGTTTTTGCATTGGCACCTTAGGATATTAAACCAAACCTACAGTCTTTATTCTGGATATTTCTCAAAATACGTCAGGATGCCATTTTAAAGAGACCACCAGGAATGGAATTTATTCATCAACTGCCTTATAAACGCAACATGACTTAACCAGTGTTTCCACAGACCATGAAAGACAAGGTAGAATTATCATGATGCTGTATTTTGGGGGAGTTTAATAACCTGGAGTGTCACAGTCAGAATCTGAGAACAACTATCGTTTAAAACAGGTCTTCCAAATGTTATATCACACAGTCAGACTGATCAAAGATGATCTATCAAATGAAAGGTAGCAGAGGCGTGGCTCGGATCACAATACATTCGGGGCTTAGCACCCGACAAAAAGCAATTTTCAATAAAAAATACTTTCATTGAAAAAAATGCAATAGAAGCTGCTTCCGTATAAGATAGTTTGCGGGAGGTTCACAGCTTGGGTGTTTATATACCAGCTCTCCATCGAAAAAGTGAAACCAAAGTCACATTCTCCCCATCATTGGAACATTCCAATTTCTCAAACTCTGCCATCACAACCAGCAGCCGATCGATTTAACCACATCTGGACGACTGCCTTTATTTGACCACATCTGGACCATCGATAGGCCCATTACATTGATTTGTCTGCTTAATTAAGGCCACACTTTTTCCAGAACTTCTGTGAAGAAAAATGCTTTTCACATGCTATTCTACGATGATGATGATGATGATGATTATTACTGAACCACCTCAGGCTCAGCGTGTGCCACCGGGTCGCTCCCGGGAACATACCGGGCCGCACCCTCAAACCAGATTCTCTCCACCTCCTCCTTCCCCAGTTCCCAGAGCTGACAAAGATGGCGGATGCCTGTCCTGGCCGTGATCATGAGGTATTCCTTGTTTTCCGGATGCTGGAGCACAGTGTGGCGAGCCACAACCAGGGACTGGCAGAAGCGAGAGAGCACCAGCAGGTAGAGGGAGTCCCTCTCGGCCTGGTTGAGTGGAATAACAGTCTCCCAGCCGGCCAGCACGACGCCCCCCACATCCAGGGGCATGGGGTTCTCGATCATCATGTACATGATGGCTATGGCCAGCTCGTACACATAGTACCCACTGCTCATGTCTGCAAAGTCCAGAATGCCAGAGATTCTGTACCCGGCAGAATCAACTGGTTGCACCAGGATGTTGTGGTCATTGAAGTCCCCATGGTTAAGACCTGTGCAGACAAACACACACCCACTAAAGCCCTTTCACCCAGAACTGGGCCTAAACTGTTGAAAGGGTCCGATTTTCTTTATTTTACAAATGGTGAATAGTTCATGACAACAGTGCTGTTTAAAAATTCACAACGCATGGAATTCAGGCGAAGGCTGTCCGTGAAATAGATGGGATGGGCAGAGTGGCTTTAAAACCAGATGATCTGGGAGGTTAAGACCGTAGAGATACTACAAAATATGTCAGCCAATTTCAGGTTAATGAACCAAAAACATATGATGTACACATACAGTATTTCAATGGGTCTCCGAGCAAACGCATCATTGGATTTTCTTGCATTCCTGCCCGTTCTGGTGACCCATTCCAAGAGGTCCCTCCCCGTTTCAGTACATCCCCCTTCGTGTGATGGAAAATGAACATGACCCAGGTGTACAGAAGGCACTTACACTTGCGAAAGCAGCTCAGTTTGGGCTGAACACAGGCCTTGTACTGCCCAATGACCGCCTTGACGACCTGCTGCACTGGATCCCCATCCATTACAGGGAGGTAGGACTCCAGTAGGGGAACGTTGGACAGATTCCAGATGAACGTCTCCCTGTTCAGAAGATGGAGTTGCGGATGCTCGACCTGTGAAGAGACTGGTATCATCAGCCAGGAAATCAGTCAACAACTTCTGGTCTCTGAAAACATCTAAAAAAACAAACAACAACAGCTGGCCAGGGTCTGCCAGACAGGGCCCTTGAACGCATCCCAAATGGTGCCCTTGAACGCAGGTTAGCCTCCCCTCATCTGCCAGGCACACCTTCACCAAGTCAGGCCTTGTCAGGGAGAGGATAAAAGAGCCCCAGAGGAAGAGAAGAGGGAGTCGCTGTACCTTCAAAACCACCACCTCCAGATCACCACCGCCACCGCCATCACCACCACCACCGTAAAATGCTCTGGATGAGTGCATCAGCTAAATGTCTAGAATTTTATTGTGAATCATTTGCAACACATTTTAACTGCTCACAATGTTTGCTTTACGGAAACACTGATTTCTTGTTTTCTTTAATGGAGAAATTGGCACATTCAGCTCTCAAGGGTCTATAAGACAGAGTGCTTTTATCTTGTAATTCTTACACTTCTGCTGTAGGGCGATGTATGAGTAGCACATATAGTAAGTTAGCTATAATAGTGAGAAGCCAATTTCCCCTTCAAAATAAACATTTGGAAATAATAGCTTATGTGTCAAATTGAAATAGAGCTAACAGCTAGCTTTTCGGGGAATCATTCAAAGCGCTCCTTAAAGATGGCAAATGGTTTTAACTAATGACACTAACCAGGGACACCGACAGGAATCCCAGGGCCCGGGACCAAAGTGAACGTTTATGACCAACACCACAGGCCAAAGAAATATATAAACAGCAATGATGTTACTCTTCATTAAACAGTTCATAAACGTTTATTGTTTAATGTTTTTGCTAGGTAGTACTAAATGCCAAGATTGACTGACTAATAAATATATTTAAGCCAACCAAATGGGCCCCCCGAGGCCTGGGCCCGGGACAACGTTACCTGTTGTCCCCCCGTCTGCGTCACTGACATGAACACTGAAAGGTGTAAACAATAATCATAGACACATTTTAAATACCAAAAGTTCTTAAATGTGACATTTTATGCTTCATGAATTATACTGAATGAATATCCAACAAGGGTTGCTATGAATGATACCAGAATATTGAAAGATGTTATGATTGGTTTCAGTAATAGGCTATGTCTTCCCTCCATTAATGTCTTACCAACCTAACTGTATCCGATGTAAAAAGAAAGATTTGGAACTGCTAGCTTACTTGAAAGCACCTTGGGGGAACTAATTGAAGATAATCATACTTCCTGAAGGACTAAGTCCATCTTGGCGGCCATTTTGCCAACTTCATATAGGATCTGTGGAGAGCAGGGGATTTTGGCGATGGGGATTCCCGGTAAATAGGTCAGCAGTCTCACCACGTACTTCTGTCTGCCATATCCGCAGTCTACCAGAAGAAAATAGCACTTCCTGTAATTTCAAGATACATCTATGTATTCAATATTCTATTTAATTTAAGTCATTAGTCTGAACATAATCCACTAGATGGGGATTGGTAATAGCCAAAAATTACCAGATGATCCAATCAGCACCCTCTCAGAAACACTGGAAGGCTTCTGAACATAAATTGTGATTTCATTTAGCCCACCCTCAGATGAGGTAAAGGCGATAACATCGCCAAGTTTGTTTTGAATAGGTGAAACTTCCCAAATTACTGGCATAGACTCCCCTATCTGACTGATTTAAGGCTGCACATCTGCAGCCCTCAGGTGATGGAAAGCAGTTTGGGGTATGAGCTCATCCTATTGTATGCTTTTTACGTCAATAACAATACAATTATGTATGCCAAGTATCTAGTGGCAATGTAGGATAAACAAAAAGCTCAGAAAGAGAACTTTATCTTTCCAAAATTACCATTACTCAGCAAAAGTATCTTGACTCAGTGACGTTAAAATGCAATGCCAAATGTATAATTTCTGATTCATGTTATAGCTCTGGTCTGCTCATATCAGTGCCCATTTCTACTAAATAGATTAAGAGAAAAGAGAACCTTAAGACTAAAGGGGTCACTAACTTGGACTAGAACCTCAGACAATATATCAGCAGACCAGCTAGCTGTCATGGGCTTCTAGGTCAAGAGTAGGATGTCTAAGAGTCTGTTATTACCTGGGTGGTTTCAAACCTGAATGCTGATTTACTGAAGGAATGAATAAAAGAAATAAGAAAAAACAAAAAAGCTCTCTCCATGTTCTTCTTTGGTAACCTGCGTAGAATGGAAGTGGCTGTATCTGGGCACTACAGGTTGAATTATACAGATTCAACTGCTTTACTAGAAACTGGTTGGCTTGAATCCTGAATTCTAATTGTCTGAAAGCCGTGGTATACAAGACTGTATATCATGGGCATGACATATCATTCCTTTTACTAATCAAATAACGTTGGTAATCGGTTTATCAAAGCAATAAAACATATCAGGTGTTTGTAATATATTGCCAATATACCACGACTGAATGCTGTGGATACTCTGTGATGCGTTATAACTGAGAACAGCTCTTAGCCATGACATATTGGCCATATTCTACAGACCCTTGTGCCTTAATGCTAAAATATACCCCAATCCCTTGTACCTTTTAGCTTTAATATACCACATTCCCATTTACTTTGCCCGTATTCCCTAATCACACAATGCGTCTAAGACTAATGTAACATTGGGCTATTCTGGACATATCTTGTGAAGCGGCGTAGTGCAGGCTTGATACAAACCAATGTCCTCCTGGCTGACGAGCTGTCCTGAGACGGAGGGCAGTGTGGTCTGCGAGGGAAGCCCTCTCTGGAGCAGTAAGCTCATCGCCAAAGACTGCATCTCCGCCACAGCTGTGTTCTGACTGTCAGTGGAGTTCAAGACCTTCAGGACATACTGGACCCCCTCGCTCACCGAAACATGGAAGTTCTGGTCATCATAACTGGGCAGCGGGCTTATCTGGGACGGTGTAAAGCCAAACAGCCTCTTCACAAGTTCAGACACCTGTGCATGGCTGAGGTTCGGTTTGGAGTTTGCGACTGACATTGATTCTGAGAAGATAGAAAGCAAATAGAAAAGGTTGCAGCAGAGAGTATACCAGAGCAAACACTCAACAACAGAAACAACTGGGTTGTGGAAATTATATTTGCTTGCAAAATAAAGCCTTAATATTTTCTCATTTAACGGACAAACTGAGTGTTTTCCACCCTTTCCACTTTAGCTCTCTCCAATGTTATGATATCCAACTCGCATTAAAATGCCAGACCAATGCCATATTACAGAAATAAAAATGGTACATTGAAATTGTATGTTTTGCTCCAAACTACAAGAGAATCAGCATCAGACCACAAATTCACTTTTCAGCAAGACAATGGTCCCAGGTTCAATCCCAAAGCCACACGAGTGGCTCAAGAACAAAACATATGGCCCAGTCAAAACCTCATCCAATTGAAAAATCTGTGGCACTATTTAAAAATGTCTGTTCACAAGTATCATCAAAACATCCTGAACCAGGAGCAAATATGCCAAGCACAAAGGGCCAATAATAACTCTGACACTGTGCATAGCTGGTACATACCTACCTCAAAAGATTTTAGGCTGTTATTGCAGCTTAAACATTAAACATAATTAAATGTCAATGTACCATTTGTAATTCACTAAAATGAGAGAATTAGTCAGGGGACTGAATTATTTTGCAAGAACCTGCTGACTGTGACGCTATACTCCAAAAGTTAGGATTTGAAATACAAAGTTCAGACTGTCAGCTTTCATTTGAGGGTATTTTCAACCATATATCGCCAAGCCCTCTTATCCTGTAAAAACATGTTATTTTAGGTTAGGTTTGAATATTTATGGCCAGTGGTTGCGTTAGGTTTGGGCTTCCGAAAGATTTGCTTTCATCGCCAAAGCAAAGTGGAAAATAACCGTTAAGAGAAAGATAATGTAAATGTAATCAAATATCTACACATTACACCGATTTCAAGGAAAGACAATAGACATGTTCAAGTATTATCAATTTACAGCGTTGTAACAGTGACTAAATAGTTAAAGCGTGTCAAGATCAACATCAGCTAATGGTTGTTCACAATGTTGTTTGTCATCTGCCGGTTCCCCTGTACGTCTCGTGGCAACCGGTCGGCTCTCACTTGTTTATGAATGCAGCCCAACACCAGCCCCGCACATAGAGCTCAAGGTTCAAGTGAGTTCATGGCAGCTACACAATAGCCATATCTTTCCATGGAGTCGCGGTAGTGGGAATATAACATGCCATAAAGGCCGTGGCAATAACCTAAACGGTATATAAAATGTAGATTAACCAACCGTCAGGTCAACAGTAGATCGTTCTAGACATTAATTGCGCTCTCTCGCTCCGCCCGTTTGCAGTCCGCTTTCTACAGAGCGGAATTTAAAGTTAATGGGTCAATTACCGATTTATTTACCCTCTAGCAAAAATCTATTAATTACGAAAACTGGACACAGTACTGTTAATTTTAAACACGGAACATTCTCATTTACTCACCGGTGAGCGTTACAAAGTAATGAACGCAGATATTTTAATGTCTGCACAGATCTGACCATTAGCTTCTTCCACTGAAAAACGACACACTGCGTGGTGACGTAAGAACCAGATACAAGTTTGTTCAAGACCCAATGCATTTTACAACGTTTCAGTGTTATAGGCTGCTGCGCGAAAGTCCCGTTGACGACACATTTAATCAGTATATTTGGTACAATCCGACCACATCGAGAAAAGTATATTTAAGAATGTAAGTTAACAGGAGAGTTGTGTTATTTTGAGAAATGATTCATTCCACTGATCCTGCTTGGCCTACTTTTCGTATTAACATACCGCTCACCTTTCTTTCCCATTTGACCTTTATAGATACACAGAAACCAAGCTGAGACACACGGTCTCTTTTGCAGTTGTTTTACAGCAATAATGAAAACGTATACAAATGAACAGAAATGATATACACTCACATTAAGAAAAGCAATCGCTGTGAACATAAAAGGTCATCTTTTAAAACATTTGAAAAGCCTTATGGGCACCAGAACACCTAGCTTATGTTTAATTTTCTTGACATTCCATGAGTGGGCGGGCATAGTAGTTTCAACACACAGAATAAGCCTGCAATGTCTCCCTGGGAAGCCAGTCTTGAGAGAGTAACTTATTTCAGAGGTAAAATAGTTCCAGCAGTACATCCTTGTATAGAAATATCAACCAGACTGGCCCTTCAGGAAATCCCAGCTAAATGAATGATATTAAAGATGAGGGCAAAAGTTCTGCCCATTAATACAGTTCAAATGGTTATGATAGATCCGGCATTATCAAAACTGTTGCTGAGGCAGACAACTGAATTGCCTCTGAAAGTGTTCAAACCCCTTCACTTTCTCCACATACAGACATAATTTATAATAATAAAAAAATTCTATTTACTTACATTGTCTGATAATGACAAAGAAAAATGACACGTTTAACAGATTGTGCCAATTTATTCAAAATGAAATATCTCTTCTACTTGCTCAGACCCTTTGCCATTACGGTCCAGATTCATCTCCGGTGCATTCTGTTTCCCTTGGTCATCCTTTAACGCCTTTAGAACTAAATGGGAGTCCAACAGTGCCAATCTGTATTGATTGGACATAATGTAGAAAGACACACACCAGTCTATGCAAGGTCCCACATCTCACAGTGCATGATGTGTGGGATATCAGAGGAAAAACAAAGCTATAAAATCCAAGGAACTCTCCTTAGACCCCAGAGATCTTTTTGCAGCATAGGTTACATGGATATAAAAAACACTGAAGGTTGTCGGAAGATGTTTTCAAGGAAAATGACTCTTCCTGCAGGCCATTTGGCTGGATTACGCAACTGATGAAAGACAGCCTTTGTCAGGGAGTTGAATCCAGTGGTCACCCAGACAGAGCCTGGACAAAAGCCACCCCTGAAGACATGTGACATGCCGCCCGCTGGCTCTGAGAGCATGAGGGAAAATGTTCTCTGGTCTGATTAGACCAATATCAAATTATTAGGCCTTAACGAAACAAGGTTTTCACATTGTATAACCAGAGTTCCTTTAACTTCAATTCAAATCTCGAGGCAGTTCGAGTTCTAGCATGCTTTATTTCAACACAGATGGGGTGGATGAGTAACATGGGAACAACCCTAACATGTCACAGGCTGTTCACTGGACGTGCCTCGATTGAAAAGAGGAAACACCAGACTGTATGCGCTCAATGGACACTATATATTCACAGATTCACTGTGTCTGATAAACTAGCAGCTCATACAGATAAAAATGCAGGGGCATGCACAATGAAATGGGTGCTCTGCAGAGCCATTGTACTGCTGTGTGTGTGTGTGTGTGTGTGTGTCTATCTTGGTAATTCTCTCAGGTTACACAGGGAAATGTCTGTTTGGCCTGAGCCCAAGGATCTCTGGCCACGCCTCCACCTGGGCCGTTCCTGGCAGCCTGTCATGAGACATTCTTCCCAACTAAACAAATGCAAAGAGAAAATGTCAACCGATCAAGTACCTTAGCATCCACCACTGTCCCCTATCAGTCCTATATCAGCCCTATGTCACGCCTATATCTGTCCTATATCACTCGTATGTCTGTCCTTTTTCAGTCAGATGAACAGGTGACTCAGGCTATCTACTCTCTCTCTCTCCCTTTCTGTCCTCTATCCTTTCTTTCTACGCTCACTATCTCCGATCTCACTTCTTCCTATTTCCCCCCTTCTATCTGCTCCTGCTCTCTCTCTCTCTTTCTCTCTCTCTCACTTTCTCTCTCTCTCTCTCTGTTGCAAGACCCATTGGCAAAGCAAGTGGGAAAATGATTTAATAACAATAAATATTAACGATTATAAAAGATCCAAAACTGAAATTCTAAATGAGAAGGACATTTCATTTCACTGTATTATTAGCTATGTATAGTGTATTGAAAGTGTGCAAATATTCAAAGTATACAGGGCAAGGGAAAATAAATGAACAGAAACATATTGGTTATTTTACAACATGATGGTACTAACTCACAAACCTTGCTGGTCGTCATTGCACTCTGCAGTATTTCACCGAACAGCAATTTACCATGCAATAAAGTGCATTAAAGTGTTGAATGGTTGTCGGACAACATCCTAGCATCGGTAAAAATCAGTTGTCAGACCTTGAGCAGGACATTTATCCCTAATGTCTCCATAATCACCTTTAGTAATAGCTGCTCTCCTGGCTGAGATCCCAGTCTCTTCGGTTTCTCAGGGAGAGAAGGATATGAATTTATAATCAAATATATGCTCACAAACAATTGTTATAATTATTGTGGAAGTTTTTCTCTCACTCTGTCTCTCCTCCCTACATGCTGCCAGACTCAGTACCTCCCCTTGCAACCTCCCCTGGCAACCTCCCCTGACAACCACTCCAAATGAGGAAATGTGAATGGAATTTGGCGCCATGACAGCCTCTGCTTAGGGGTTTCTGCTAATGACATCACCAAGCTCACTGTTGGTTGTGAAATGGATCAAACTCAATATGAAAATTGGTCTAATTTATTTTAAAGTACAAATGATATATATCATATAGAAATATATTTTTCTTCCTTATGTTTTTACTCGCTCATTTGTGTTTTAGTCCTGGACACATTTTTGTGTGTTTTTATGTATTGTTTTCCTGGTTCAGTATAATCTGCATTTCAATGTGACCAAGGCCCTAAAAGGAATCTGGATAAGCTATCCTGAATGCTCAGTCGTTGCATCCACAGCTCTGTCAATCTATTCCAAAGTGTTTACATTACAGACAGGTTCTCTCCGGGAAGACGTTAACAGTACACTGATCAGCTCATGCCTTTTGTCCCAGACACATTCTATCTGCCACTAGAACAATGCAACGTTCCCACCTCGTTCACTTTGTGAACTTCAGGTCTGCGTTCAGCTCCATCGTCACAGAACTACAACGGGACGCCCTCTCCCAACTGAATGTTTCCGGCTGCTGACCAACAACCTTCAGCACATAGAGATAGGTAGACACCTTTAAGACTCCCTTGCCAACTGAAGCGCCTCAACGAGATCTGTTCTCATCCCTGACCTATTCACGCCACACCAACTACTGCACCTCTAACAATGAATCAGTCCAGCTGCGCAAGTCACCCAGGTTGGTCTCATCAGAGATACGTCCATTTAACATGCAGGGGTCAGCCTGTTGGTCGTGTGATGTAGTCAAAACAAGCCGTGACTTTACGCAGACAGAGGAGGAGGTTGACTCATTGAGACGTCCTCCTGGGTCCCCTCCTTCAGACTTCTCAGCCATTAGTTGAGCCAAATCATAAACATTCCTCAGGGTTGCCAACTCTCACCATCTGAGGTAAATCTGCAGATGTACTACCTGTGATCGTGAAGAAAAAAAATAGATCTCTCAATTAATCCTGATCACGCACTAGCATTGGAGTTCATCTGCGTCCGACTGGTCCCGGAGTAACAGATTGCAAAAAGGGCCCTGAAAGGTTGTGCATCATCAAGGTCCTATGTGACTACAAGGCAGGGATGCTTGCAAGCAGGATCACTGCAGAACCGTTCCATAGGGGGTGAAGAAAACCACTCTCTGAGGATTATTTTGTACTTACTAAGGAACTGTTGCCACCCAATGTTGTTCTGTGAAGCAGAGAAGATGTTAAGATCAAATCTTGTAGGTTTTATTGACTGTGTTAATTTGTTTGGTCAATAACGCTCCCAGAGAGTTAAAAATCTCCCAGATTGTTGTGGAAGGGCTCATTGGGTCTAAATGTTCCTGTTCTTCTCTCTATGGAAAACGTCTGTGTGATTCTTCTTTTGGCCTAAAGGGGCTGGTCTTTGTTCGTGCCTTGTAACAAAATCTTAACATCTTAATGTTAGTATCACCTTATAATTTAAGCCCTGTGCCTTGCTTAATGTGATTTTGCTCATAATGTGTAATAAATTAATTTGCCGGAACAAATTCTCCCCTCAGGTGGTGGGCCAGTCACCAGGCATCTGTCAAACAGAAATGAATAAGAACATGAAACCAAATCCAGACACAAACTGTCAACTAAACAACTGCACCTAATTCAAACTCTGCTCATGTGTTCATCACCGTAAATACATGTGCATTATATACAAATTCGTTCGTCTACAAATGTTATGCTCACTACCCTCTGTACCCTTTGTATGAACTTTTACCGCTGCCCAATCAGGAGCATTCTGATAAGCTGCGCCACGGTGTGGTTTAGCGGTTGCTCTGTAATCAACTGGAAGGCCCTGCAACAGGTGGAGAAAAAAGCCCTTCCAGCACAAGCCGGGTCTGCGAAGGGCGCGTGGGATCATCAGGCACCCTTCACATCCAAGCCACAAACTGTTTGCCCTCCTACCATCAGGCAGGTGGTACAGGTCTCTTCGGTCCTGCACCAGCAGGATCAGGCAGTTTCTTCCCATCTACTGTAACCCTGCAGAAGTCTGTGACTCATCACAAACCACACCCACTCTTGCCTCAGAGGTCCTTGTTGCACTACTCCCTTTGTACTACTCTGACTCTGCCTTGCAAAGCCTGATAATTGACGTTCTTCAGTTGGTTGCAGGGACGCGTCCACCTCAGGAACCTTACTGCTGCCATCCCCGTATTTCAGTGGCATGGGCACCTTGTACATTCAATTAGCCTTTTAGCACATTTAGAATTGTGGGTGATTTTTTTTTTAATACTTTTTTTTACAGTTGATACACAAACATCTCAGGGACCTTAATGCAGCTATCTCTGCAGCCCGGTTGCTCACGCTACAACACTACATTACTCCTTTATTTTCCTCGTTCCACATCTAGAAATTGCCATTTGTACCCAAACAACTATTATCCCACTTGTACCATGCACTATGCCTAATAACTGTAAACATTCTGCCCTCCTCTATTTCCACATTTAGTATTGCCATTTGCACTGCATTTGCTTTCATTGCACATCTATATTTTCCACCTGAAACATACATATACTTAATACTTGTAAATACAGTTGTGTTCAAAACCTTGTATACCCTGGGAGTATTGGGAATATAGGTTCCAAAAGAGAGCAAGCAAAACAGATGTCTTATTTCTTATGGGATTCACATTCAACTGTATGCAGTGCATCCACTTGAAAGCTAACAAGCTTATTGACTTTTTATACACAGACACAAATTGAAATTTAAAAAGCCACAGGTGTGGGAAATTCCCCTTTAATTGTCATTTTCAGCTTTGTGTGTCACCATGTGTGTATGTAACAACATTACACCCCTACGACGCTGAACATACAGTATATATTACACATTTATTTAAAATACGTTTCTAACATTTGAATAATTATGCACCATAGTTTAGTATTGTTTATAAATATTTCCTAACTGGTACTTTTGTGTTTTTCTGTGTACAGTAGGCCAAAATCTACCTAAGTGGTTCTTAAAATAGGTGTTATATGGGCTGATATTCTGATATGTTAGCACAATTAAGAGTAATTTTCTATTCGGGAAGGCCAAAGAGGTGCTAATAAACAATAATCAAGCCTGCTAGTCATAAATACTTGCATTTGCCTTCCATTGATGGCCTGGCAGGGAAACTGACATAATGAATATTTCTTAAGTGGCTCAAAGTGGATTATGTCTCATTTCAGAATTGAACCTGAAAATGAAGGTCAGTCTAAATCAGTAGTCGGGTGGGTGGAATCTGAATGCCGCCAACACAAAGGTACAGTTTACATTTTTATTTATGATTATTATAATAATACATATTACCATACTGAAGACACCAAAAAACAGTTTGATCACTAGCTAACACTTTACACCCAACCACCGAATTTAGAACGCAAGTTTTGTTTTATTGATTGTGGAATGAATGTGGAATATTTTGACAATTGCAGATACAGAACATTAACCCATTAGAACATTATTTAGATTATTCAATGTTTGATATAACCAGAACTTACTTCCAGCGTCAGAGGTTAAATGTTATTTTGTCTCTATAGTTGGAGTTGTAACAATGTGAGGACCTTAGAGACACATTTAGGGGGGTGAAAAACAGCTCTGAGCTCAGCTGGTGATAACAGCTCTACTTGAGCATTGAACACGTGTGTGCGTGTTGTATCTATTAGATGGCTGTGAGAGCAGTAAGTGCCTCGGTTTCAAGTCGATACATGCAGACAGTACTAAAGGTCTCTGCACTCAGACCCCGGTTCTTTCGCGCCAGGCTGTAGAGTGGCCAACAGTAGGAAGAGTCACTTAAACTGTACCACCAATGACGCCGAGATGAGTGACATAAGTGAAAAGCCACGAGCGGTGAAGATTAACTATAAATCCCATGACCACAGTAAATGCTACACGAACCAACAGGATGAGCAAGCAGATAAAAGCATTTTAAAACATAGTAGAAATAAAGAAAAGGATTCTAAGTGGTAGATGTAAATATTGGACATTGAACTGAATTCATAACGTCAAACTGAAACTTAAACATTACAAATGCAGTAGTCAAAGGAACAGTCAATGAAATTTGCTCAACATAAAATTATTTTGAGTTCACCATATTTTCGGTTTGTTGATTACCTGGAGAAGTTCCAATTGAGAGGAGCGCATTAGAATGCCATTATACACAGGCATAACATTATGACCACCTGCCCTGACCCGTCGAGTCATGGACTCCACTAGACCTCTGAAGGTGTGCTGTGGTATCTGCCACCAAGACATTTGCAGCAGATCCTTTAAGTCCTGTAAAATGCGAGGTGGGACCTCCATGGATCGGATCTGTTTGTCCAGCACATCCCACAGATGCTTAAATGGATTGAGATCTGGGGAATTTGGAGGTCAAGTCAACACCTTGAACTAATTGTTGTGTTCCTCAAACCATTCCTGAACCATTTTTGTTTTGTGGCAGGGTGCATTATCTTGCCAAAAGAGGCCGAACTCATCAGGGAATACCGTTACAATGAAAGGGTGCAAAAGGTCTGCAACATTGCTTAGGTAGGTGGTACGTGTTAAAGTAACATCCACATGAATGGCAGGACCGAAGGTTTCCCAGCAGAACATGGCCCAAAGCATCACACTGCCTCCGCCGGCTTGGCTCCTTCCCATAGTGCATCCTGGTGCCTTGTGTTCTCCAGGTAAGCGACGCACACGCACCCCGCCATGCACATGATATAGAAGAAAACGTGGTCCATAAGACCAGACCACCTTCTTCCATTGCTCCGTGGTCCGGTTCTGATGCTCACGTGCCCATTGCAGTGATGCACTGTATTCTGACACCTTTCTATCAGTACCAGCATTAACTTTTTCAGCAGTTTGAGCTACAGTAGCTCGTCTGTTGGATCGAGCCACACGGACCAGTCGCTCAGATCTTTACACTTGCCCAGTTTTCCTACTTCTAACACATCAACTTTCAGGACAGACTGCTCACATGCTGTCTAATATGTCACCCATTGACAGGTGCCATGGTAACGAGATTATCAGTGTTATTCACTTAACCTGTTCATAAAGTTATGGCTGATTGGTGTAAAAACTTGTTCCTCCTTCATCGGTTAGAGCGGTTTAGGAGCCTCCATCCCAAAAAGCCCTCGGCCTGATTCTGTTTGTTTAATTGTTGTAATGTTAATTGTTCAACTTTTTTCACATTTATTCTAACTTGTGGAAAATAATATATAGAAAGAAATGCCACTGAATGAGTAGGTGTATCTAAAATCTTGACTGGTACTGAGTATACGCATTTTAATTTCAATAAATTGGCAAAACAATTCTAAAACTGTTTTTTCCTTTGGATTATTTGTAGGTGACTAACAAGTATGGCTGCTATTACACCTTAAATAAACATATATACACAAATATGTATTTATGAGTCAAAGTTTCAATACTAACGTGAGTGTCATTTTCCAAAAGAAATTGGAGCAGTGTTGATATCATTCCAATGTTAGACCAAACAAATCTAAGGACACAAGAGCCCATTTAATTTGGTTTTCCAAACAGTGGGTCTTAACTACTGGATTGCGGCAATGGTTGCGTTGCAGGACTGGATAAAGACATTCACGACATGGGCACTTTTGGGGCTAGGCGATTGTAAACAATTACATTAGAGGATCAATTAAGCAAAACCATGGTGATGAACGCTGAAGAACTTGGTCCTTAGGAATAGTCTGACCTCCATTTAACATGGCATGCGCCCTGGCAGACTCAACGAGGTGTCGCACACAGCTGGTAGGGCTTGGGACTGCGTGTAATACCCATCTGAAAATCCAGGCTGGGTTCCACCCCCTGGGGAGAGGAGAAGGTGAACCTCTGCAGCATGGAGGTGAAGAACAGGAAGAGTTCCATCTTGGCCAGCTGTTCCCCAGGACAAACCCTCTTACCTGAGGAGAGAATCAATCACTCAGTCACTCACTCAAAGAAAACCTTCAAAAAACAAACATATGATGTGATGCATGGAATAGTTCTCCTCTAGTTCTCTTATACTAAATGCACAACCTAAACTAACAGGCTATCCGCCACTTTGGCGTTGTCCGAGTCAGTGGTATTAGGCAAGGCCAGAAAAGAAATTCTATGATATCACAAAGCAGTCTCAGCCAAAGATAGGTGATTACGACATCTTTGACAGGAACCCTACTTGCCAGGGACCCAAATGTCTTGGGTAGGGGTGTGACGAGATCTCATGCCTCAAGATCTCACGATATTAAAACGTGATGATATTTCTCGCCACGGTGAAAAGCTTGACGGACTGCGAGGGTGAAATAACATAGAAGATGAACCCGCCACTTTCAAAATAATTTGTATGGCAGCCTTTTGGGTCCCTGTTGGAAGCAATAAATTGTGACTGAGTGACAGAACAAATTAACAATATGTAAGCACTGTAAGAAAAGTGCCGTACAGCACAGCTAACATGAGCACTACGCCAGAACCGCCACAGAACCGGCTATGATTATATCACCCTGAAGGCTTCCAGTTGTGCTCATTGGCCTTGAAAGACTTGATTGAATAGTAGGTCCAGTTACCTCAGCTTGGAATATTTGAACTCATGTGCTTGAAATACAAAGCCACGCCAATCATTCAACTCTACTTTAACCAAGTCAACTATCTCTATGTAAACAAGACAAGCTGTGCATGTCCTATACGCAACAGGACAACATCACTGGGCACAAACTTGGGTTTAAGTGAGGTGGATTACCTAAAGAGAACGGAAGGAATGCATCTCTGTTCCTGAACTTGCCCTCCTGATCCAGGAAGTGTCCAGGGTTGAAGGTGTGAGGGGTCTCCCACTGTGTCTCATCGAACAGGACAGACTGGAGTGTTCCAAGCACCATGGTGTCCTGATTGGACAACAGGACACACACGATCACATCCACTAGTACACAGAGGTATGGCAACATAGCTGTAGTTTCCAGGTAAAATAACACAATAACCAATAAACAGCTTTTTAATTATTCAGACCTGTCAAAGCAATGCTTAAGCAGTGTCTTGATATTCAATATTCCTGCCATGCCCACACATTTAATTCAGACAAGAGAAAGCATTACTGTGAGGAAGGTTGAACCTGTCACTAGCCATTCAAACAGCACTTATGAGTAATTCTGTGAGTGTATTTGCCAACAGAACAACAACTGGAAAGTGTGTGATAATGAACTGAGTGCTGAAGTTAATAATGCCCCCACTACAATCCCTGCTTGGGCCCTCTCACCACAATAAACACCAAAGTAGATTAACGTCAAATGCTAAATCAATTACAATGACGTAGTCAGGGAGACAAGATCTCTAAACGACGATGATGAGTCTTGGTTACAACATGGAAAGTCATCATTCAAATGAATTGTGAGAGAGTACACACCTCTCATTCACAAGACCATACAAAGACATTAAGTTAGTCTTTAACTGAACATCCGAAAAGAAAATATTTAATGTGCTTGTCTCCGTGCGAAAGAGATGCTTGCACAAATCATATTGCATAACCAGTTAATCAGTTATAAAAAAACTAAACAACAGTGGCACTTATGTGAATGTACAAGGTATACATTTTTATAAATGGTGTATGATACAGCAGCAGTCCCACACAATCTCATGTTTAAATAAAACAATGATCTATGATCTGTAAGCCTGAGATGAGATAACTGACCTTAGGGATGATGTATCCTCCTATCCTAGTGTCTTTAGTGGCCATGCGTGTTAAATTGAGCGGTATGATGTTTCCCTTCCTCTGTATCTCATGGAGGACGGCATTGGTGTAAGGCATTCTGTCCCGGTCCTCCATGGAGGGCTGTCGCGACGAACCGACAACGGCATCAATCTCTGCCTGCACCGAGGCTACGTCAGGGAAACATAAACTCGAAATAACGATGATGAGTCTTGGTTACATCAGGGAAAGTCATCATTCAAATGAATCGTGAGAGTACACACCTCTCATTCACAGACCCTACAAACACATTAAGTTATTCTTTCACTGAACATCTGAAAAGAATGCATTTAGAAAGTATTTAATGTGCGTGTTTCCGTACGAAAGAGATGCTTGCACAAACCTTTATGCATAACCACTTAACCAGTTATGATCGTTCCCTTTGATCAACTGATTAACTGGGATTTTAACTAAGAGTTGTGATTTCACTAGCCTTGTATCTCCGGGTGGATGATCATGAACAGGAGGCCCCAGTAGATGGTTGTAAAAGTGGTCTCAGTTCCAGCCACAAACAGATCCAGAGCGCAGGAGCTCAGGTTCTGCAGGCTAAAGTTGGCACTGCTGTCATCTTCCCACTGAGGGGAGAAACCCGCTTTTTAACAACATACTGGATACTATAGTCAAATATATTACAATAAAAAAATGACTGATAATGCTATAGGTGCATTTACCAAATGTTTTATGCAGAAATACCTCATATACTGTACAAGTACTGCACTGTTATTCAAATAGTGCTGTAGTATTGTTCGTCTCTCGGGAAAGTGAGTGTGCAATACAAATTATACTGCTTCCTGCTTAGGCAGAGGCATTCCATCGACATCAACAAGCTTTGTGGTCAATCCCATTTCCATTCCAGTCAATTCAGGAAGTATGCAAACATTTCAACTCACTTCCACAATTTCAATTAAGTAGTGCTTTCATTTGAAATTGAGTTTGGTTCACTTTCTGAGGTGACGGAATTTCCCACAACCACATCAGCAGAAGTAGTGTAGCGTACAGTAAACGCAAGCCAACGCGATAAATACGTTTCTGATGCATTATCATACCCAGTCATCACACTACCTTTAACTAAATTCCAACTGCTGTTTTGCAACTAAATTAGGGAACAGCAGTGTTTGTTTTTACCAATACATCAGCGCTAGTCAGAACCGAGTTCATCGTCACCTTTTTTATCTCGTTGAGGTAACAGTCGATGTAGTCTCTCGGTGATGACGGGTCGTTGTCCTTCTCGTGCTCCTGAATCCTGGTGCCGATAAATGAGAAGATCTCCCGCCAGCCAGAGAAGATTCTTTTGTGGGGACCAGGAAGCCAACTCATGAGCCACGGCATCATGTTGTACATCTGAGAACCGATGACACCGGAGATGATTGATGAGGGACTGCAACCAGACATCAGCCTCTCATACACACCAGCCTCCTCAGGCACCAATCCCCAGCCAGGTACTTATTAATCTGCTCAGGAACACTAATTCTCACTTATTTTAAGATGTTGTCCTAAATGGCCTATAGCCATGTGGTCCTGACAGCTCTATGTTCAGAGGAAAACCTCAATCCTGTCCAGTCAGATTTACTGTCCTCCATCACATTTACATCTTGAAAGTGATGGAGGATGGAAATAATTTGCTACTGTTTAATCTAATAAATACTACACTATGTGTTCGAGGGAGGAACACAGGAGTCCACAAATCAGAGACAGAAACAAAGAGAACGAGACGCAAATAGAAAGACACAGAATACAGGTCGAGAGGGAAAAAGGGAAAGAGGGGGAGAAAAAAGACAGAGGAAAAGAGACTTACCCCACCCCAAAAGCTGCCTTGCAAATAAATAATCTCATTGATGGTCTTCAGAAGGATCTTGAAACGGTCATCACTATATTCAAATCGGTCACCAATCACCAGACAACAGATCACATTGGAGACTGCGTTGTTTATCAGCATTTGAGGGTTGAAGGGTTTTCCTGCATGGGATGGAATCAACAGGGCTCACCACAAAAGCCACATGGCTGCCCATGAAGAATGACTGAAAACCTCTGGTGATATATTCTGCATTATAGTGTCTGATAATGCTCTGGTAGTTCATCTTAATTTTAAGTAATTTTTTTCTTCAGAAATTTCTTCTGATGACAACCTATGGACATGAGTCGCACACTGGAATGGATCTACCGAATTTCATTGCTCCTTCTAAAAAGCTCTGTATAAGAGCATCTACTTCATAATAAAAAAGTAGAAAATGATAATAAAATGTCACCCCTGAGTACACAAACCCCGAATAATCCACCCCAAAAAATGATTGAAATTGGGAAGGGGATCAGTGATTTTAAGATCTTACTTCAATGAAGAAAAAGCAACAATCAAGTGTCATACTTTGGTAATCCGACTGAACAAGTTTCCTAAATATATAATGCATTATAACTTGTGGCATCATTAACAAATGCAGATTTGTTGTGTACTTGTGACATTGAATGTTAATCTAAAAGACATTTCTGGGTCATGTGAGCCTAAACAGCTATGTGGAATCATTTTGGTTGACACATGAACTCTTGACCTCATCGCAATCTGTCATCTTAAAAATCCACAAGCTGTCTGCTGGATGAAAAACGTATAGGTCCAACTCTACAGTCACCATACAAGCGTACAGTACACTTAACAGTTACATCGGTTTTGACAGGTACATAAATTTCTCCTCCCAAAAAAAAAATTCTACTGTAATCACGTCAAGTTTACTGTACCTTGTTCACCCTGAAATGCATCATTCAAACACTGAGCTTCCAGCTGGATTGAAGGTTCCAGACTCTTCTTACCCAGTCCAAAGCTCCTCAACGTTGAGAGAGCAAACCTCCTCTGTTGTTTCCATGCATACCCATTTGACATAACCAAACCTGTAACAACATTTTTGATTGATCGGTGTAAAATGTGTAAGTAAACATTGTGTTTAGTTGTCTGAAACATCTCCTGCAGTAAAGCAATAAAGAAGTAAATGCTGTGGTATCAGGTACTGAGACCTGACCAACTGGATAAAATAATTTTGCGGTGCGAAGCGTTTTTTCATTATTACGGCGGAACTACTATATTAGAATAACGAAATAAAGAGACAATTAAAATTAACTGTAGTTCCATTGTACACTAAACAGAGCTGAGCTGCAATAGCCTTTTCTAGCAAAAGTGACGTTTTTATTCAATTGACACTAGTGTGGGTTTTAAACCACTTCGTTTGAACAGTGTAGTTACCTACGCTTCCCACTGCTTGACGTCCTCCGGGATTTGTATCTTCAAATATAGGAAGGGAGGGTCGATCAGTGAAACTGTCACCTTTGTGGACCAAGGCCTCTTTCACCATCTCGTATCCACTCAGAACAACCCACCTTGGGCTTTGGTACGCCACAGGAAGTCGAACGCTGAAAATCTTTCCATATTTTTCTGCACACTACAAAAAGAAAGATCAGAAATGCACAATCGTGTTTACTAAAAAAGTGGGCAAACTAAGTGATCATTGCTCTTAGTAAACCCACCTCCTCAAACTGAAGATGTATCTTTGAAAAATCCAAGAGAAACATGTTGCCAACAAATGGCCATGACCAAGGTCCAGGAGGAAAGTCTTTAGGAGTTTTGTTTTTCAGGATGTCGGCAAATACCAAGAAAACACACACAAAAATCATAATTGTCTTAAAGTCCAGCCATTCAAAAACAGAAAAGAGCAGTGATTTCCACATCTTGTAGCGAGTGCCGCGGATTCAAACAAACATGAAGCGACACACGAATAACAGGAATCTCAGGAATCTCCCACTTTCACGTGTAGCCTATCTTGTCCATGGCCTCTCACGCGATGACGTTTTACTGTGGCCACAAAAACTCCTAACTTCATACGCATATACTGTGAACATTCCGCATTTATCACTTCAGAGACAATTCGTGGGTGCGTCCAAACACCACACTTTCGTCAGTTGGCCGAACTTAGTTAAAGCCTTAAAAAAACGAAAAGAATAAATGATTGGCAGCTATTTATTAGTATGCTGTTCCCCATCGCTCTGCTTCCAAAGTCCAGGAATGCGATAAAAAACCCCGCTGAACGTGTTTACACTTGTCCCTGTTACTGCGTGTTAGTAACAACCAAAACCCTGGACTTTGTGAAGAGTTCTCTATCGCCATATATCCATGTTACATAATGATTACACATTTCTCCAACATGTGGCCACAATTAATGTATTGAAAACGTTTCAAATCTGACAACTTCTTCCATTTTGTGGTGATCTCATTTTTGTAATTTTTTCAGTCAACTCATTATTTACAAATTCAACATTTGTTAGAGCATACATACTGACAAAACAAATTAAAGGAAAAATCTGAATGAATAGAGGAACGTAACGAATGCAGAATTGTGGATGTTTCCCTACAGGTGTACTGCTTAACACAATTAAGCAATGAACAACCCATCACGACCTGTGGGCTGTGGCAAGAGGAAAGGCTATAAGAGACATTGAAAGAGGGTTCATTATTGCTACTTTTCCAGGATGACAATGCCCTCATCCACAGAGTGTGAGTGGGTCACTGAAGGGTTTGATGTGTATGAAATCAGGTCTGTGATCTGAGCTTTGACTCTCCCATTCCATTACCCTCCATAACCTTTAGTTTTCAACTTTTTTACAGATGGCATTATATTCTCCTTAAACTGGCTCTGGTACAACATGGAGTTTGTGGTTGACGCAATGATGACAAGTTGGGCAGGCCATGAGGCAACAAAGAAGCCCCAAACCATAATGTCACTGCTTCCTGTGTTGTCATTGTGATTCTTGTTGGGCACCGGAGAAGACAAAATCAACATTGGCAGAAGACGCGTTGCAAAGGCAGCCGTGTTGGATTGGTTGTAAACCACGAAGACCAAAATCATGTTGTGTCAACAAGAGTGTTCATTCTCCTTACAGGCAAAGTTCTGCATGTGCATATTCCTTGTTTACAGGTTGCAATGCTCTCGACGTATCTTTCAGTGAAGGCTAATGTAATCTGAAATGTTTTATGTTATGTAGCTTTTCTGAAATGGTGCGCTTTGTCACATTAACTATTTCTATCATAGTCTAAGGCCCTTAACCTACTGTGGTTTCCAGGGTGTCTGAAAAAAGATGACCAACAGTAACTAAAAAACAAAACCAACAAGCTAGAAAAATAGCTGTTTCTCCTTAATTATATTTGTCAGTATATTTGCCCATCCTTTAAGTTGCAGATTTGTTCAGAAAACATACACAAGTACCTTTAAAGCAATAGGATTAGCATTCCTACTCCATATTCAAACATCAATTTACATTTTCACGTCTTCAGGTGGAGGTCTTAGGATTTGATTTAATAGTTGAGGTTATTGATGTCTTTGTTTGGAAGAAGGATACTTGCCCATAGCAAAACAAATCACCCGAATTGTATTGTAGAGTGACATGGGGACTGGAAAACCAAACTAATTTAAATCTCACCAAACTCATTACATGCCATATAACTTGTAATAGTGAGTGCACAATTTAAATAGACACAATTTAAATTGATGCTGTGGTTTTACACTAATTTCAATTCAATCAAGCTAGAAGGCAGTGGAGAAAAGAACAATCAGCCCACATTAACATGTCAGACTTTTCTATTAACCTGCTTTCAATCCAGATTAGAGTGTTTAAATGGCTTTCCCGAAATATATTACCTTTAGCTATCTATCGTCTTGGAGGCAATGAAAAGGTACAGAAGTATTCACAATCAACCAGACTGTAAAGGTCACATAAGGTGTTTTTGGAGCAGTGCATATAGACTAATTTGTAACAATTGACATGCTACCACCTACAATTTGCCTGCTACATGGTTTTTAATGCAAAAGCACATAAACAATGTCATACTGCATCGTGTCTATACACGTGTAGATTAAACAATGTCACATGGTATCGTGTCTATACACATGTAGATTAAACAATGTCATACTGCATCGTGTCTATACACATGTAGATTAAACAATGTCATACTGCATCGTGTCTATAAAGGTGTAGATTAAACAATGTCATACTGTATCGTGTCTATAGACATGTAGATTAAACAATATCATACTGTATCGTGACACATGTAGATTAAACAATGTCATACTGTATTGTGTCTATACACGTGTTGATTAAACAATTTCATACTGTATCGTGTCTATACAGGTGTTGATTAAACAATGTCTTACTGTATCGTGTCTATACACGTGTTGATTAAACAATGTCATACTGTATCGCGTCTATAAACATGTAGATTATACAATGTCATACTGCATCGCGTCTATACACATGTAGATTAAACAATGTCATACTGCATTGTGTCTATACACGTGTTGATTAAACAATGTCATACTGTATCGCGTCTATACACATGTAGATTATAAGATAAAGAAATAATGTAGACTTGTCTATACAACATGACAGTTGAAGTCTCAGTCAATCATATCTTGGAGCTGAGTTTCTTTGATTCAGCTTTCATACAAATTCTAAAGGATTTCCAAATATTCTTAAAATGAGCACCATTTGTCAGAATAGCCTCATTAGACAGAACGGTAATGTATGCTGCGTAACAACAAGGTTGTACATACCATTATGTGACTAATCCATTAATATGAACCCAATAATCAGAGAGCAGGCAATGGTCAAGTTTTTTTTGTCATGTTAATTGGTGTTCTGTTAATGGTGAACTTCGAAGACCAGTGATTTGCTTTGCACTAGCAAACATGAAGTATAGAAAACGCTATAGGATGAATTGATAGCTGCTGAGAACAGCCAACTTTGAAATATTAAATAACATTCAGACAATTTGCTTTTCTGAATATTTAGCACATATGCATTCCGGCAGTTATGATTACAGGCTGGAGATACTTGCAAAGATTGTAGATAAATGAAGACGTCCCATTCAGGCCAGTTACAATCAGGAGAACAACAGTCACATAATCACCCCCATTCAAAATGCTGGGCATAACTAAGATAGTCACAGTTTCATTAATATTCTGCAGCAGGCCAGCTGACAGTCTTGCCTGGGCCTGGGACGAGATAATCTTAGATGTCCCCCCGGCGCCCAGATCTCTCATTTCCCCTTGCTCTTCCTCTCTTTTATGTAACTCAAATATTACATATTTTTTCACACAAATAGGCATATTTCGATTTTTATAATTCCATAATTTAATGAGGGCCCAGTTATGCCACCCCTACCCTGACCCGGGACAACAGACCAGTTTGTCCCCCCTATCGGCGGGCGTGTTCTGCAGTAATGCATTCAGGTTAGATTTCATTGGCTTACTGGTGAAATGCATCTCACTGATGTTTTGAGAAGACGGGCAATTGGCCAGGGAAGAACAGAGGCAAAGAACAAATAACTAAGACAATTCCAATTCTTAGATTGAACATGACAACTTTATTGTCAACTTTAATCCCCAAGGCGTCTGAATTATGAATCCATTTAAAAAAATTAGTGGATAAGAATCTTGGTTTGTGTCATTATGCCCTTCACAATCTGTCTCGTAGCGAGTCTAATTGGCTGTAAACTGCCTACAACCCACCAGGTGTTCTCTTGATTGACGTCCAGTGTCACATCCGAGTATGTAATTACACTGAGCGACTGAAGGCGACTGACTATCAATTTGCACAGAAATAGGATGATGTTTATAATAATGGGCCAGGTTAACGGATGGAGGGATAAGGCGACACACCTGTTTGGCTAACGTGCGTGGCGGAGGTTGTAAGTCAACGTAACCTCAGCGGAAGGCAGGTTTGCGAGCTCTGTAATCCGCAAAAGCAAATTGGGATTCGTCCTTTAATGCAGCTATATTAATTTGTCCAGTTGGTATTCAGTCTTGCGATAGACAACGGGTTCTAGGCCACTGACTTACATTTACACCTACAAGACCGATTCTGATCGACCAAAGTCCTGTCATCGACATCACATTGGCTTGAATAGGATTTAGCAGCCTGAGTAAATGCACAATCCAAATGATTTTCTCTAAAGGTGCTAAAAGAGGAACAGTTGTTAAAACGTAATTTATCAGAAGGTTATTCTGCGTTGCATAGCAACCATAATGCACAGAAATACGTGATTTTCCCAGTCATCTTTTTTTCTGAATCACAAGGTCGGTGTTATAAATAACAGCCATATCTTCTTTTATACTGTCTTGCAGTGGCACCCCATTTAAAACACTGAGGCTAAAGTGTCCATTGACAATGGCAAAACTCTGTTGAACAGCAAAGCTGTCAAATTCACACTCCGTAGTGTCTGCAAGTGTTTTGTCAACATGCTGTTTTAGACATGCCTTGCAGTTACTTAAAATGCTGCCTATAGAAATTTTTATATGCTCTAAGTGTTACAATTTTTTGCTCTGGTTCTTCCACTGGTCAGCAGTTTAACACTTCAGATACATCTTTTGCCTATGGGAACATCCTTGTATGACACATTTCTCTGTTTTGTATGGTTCTGTCTGTAGTCAAGTAATACCTCAACAAACATATGTAACTCATTCAGGTTTGGTATCAGACTAAAGATATTTACCAGGTCTATCTGACACCATTCATTAAATGCAAGCAAGCAATATGAACCATGGCCAGAAGGTCAAGGAGATCATAATCGGAAAAAAAGAAATTGGATTTGCCTCACAACATCTATAAATGAATGCTTATGTTACCGAGGGCATAGACACTGTTAACATTACCAAAGCGATAGTCTGAGCACGGTCAGAGAGGGACAGAGAGACATGCTTGCATTACCCCAGCATGAGAGAGGGGGGGGAGAGAGCGAGAGTGCACGTCTTTCTCACCACAGCCTGTCTACACCAGAACCTATTGAAGAGAGTAAAATCAAGTGCAGCCCATTTGTATCCATCGACATGTCTACTCAAAACCAAACATGGGCGAGTCCACAGCTGAGGGAGAAGGGGTCACATCTGGATGTGACAGCCTGAGGCGTTTGCCTGGGCTGTCGGAGAGGACGGAATTATTAAAGCTGACAAAGCCCTTGCACATAGCTCACCCCGGACAGATGCAAATTACCAGAGAGATCATCCATCTATTTGGGCAAAAGTTCAAGGCCTCAAAGGTTCACACAAAGACCCTACATGGAGGCACTTGCCTTTCCTTCTTGGTACTGACTGGCGGAAACATTACATCTTCTGAGGTAGAATCTTTTGTCTTGGGATGCATAGGTGAGAGAGGGCATGCTGTGTTGAGGTGGCTTGAAAAATATGAGGAACAAATTCTTCTGGAAACAGAATGCCTGAATTAAGCTGTAATGAAATGCCTGTTTGTTTGCTGTCAACACCCGTTGTTGTGAGTGTCAATACTAGTAGAGTATTTAATTCTGCAAGAGCAGGTTTGGCCCAAAAAATACTAACTACATCTGTCAATATACCTGACCAACAGTTAACCCTTTTTCATATTTATGGGCTATTTGTTGATAATTCAACTAAAAGTATCTAAGGAATCAAGAAAAACTTGTAAACATGTTTAACCATGCTAGGTTAGGCTATGTTGATAGGTGTAGTTATTACTTTTGACTGGAATAGCTTTTCATGAAATTGCACGTTTTCATAATGTGATGTAAGTTACTAGATTTTGTGTCATGTATTTAATGTTTTGAGTGACTTGGTGCATTTTACTGATTACATTTCTCATTCTAGACAGCTGTTTTATTTGTTTTCTGACCTGTGTCTTAACTTTTTTTTAAATGTGTATTTCCAAGCATTTGAGAAAAACTGTAAATGTATATTACCTTAGATGTGACTGATCCTGACTGAATCAGGCTTAGTACACTTTTGCAGAACAGAGGTTTGCCACATAGTAACAAGAGATTGCCATGTGATCATTATAACACTGTTGTATTTTCAAGCACTTATGCTATTACAAACAACAATGTAACTCACACCAGTCGTTGCAACAGCGTCTTCCACAACACCAGTGTGTTACACTGAATAGATAGCCTTTTTGAAGTTGAGTGCTGATTTAGGATATGTTTTGCCTTTCAATTGTGATAAATGGACAGGGACCTACTCTTAGATTAGCACTTCTACAGTTGTACGTTTGCATACCTTGTCTGAAAGTGAACTGTTGACATGGTAATGCAACCTTTAGAAAATATGACTGATCATGCAAAAACGGTCTTTTATTTAAGGATAGTGATCATATGAAGCCATTTATTATCACATAGGTATTTGGATCCTTTTTAAATCATAATGATATCACACAAATCACACAAATAGCCCTGATAAAAAGTTTACATTCCCTTGAATGTTTGGCCTTGTTACACACACACATGGTGATGCACAGCTAAAAATGGCGAATGGTGAATTTTCCACACCTGTGGCTTTTTAAATTGCATTTTGTGTCTTTATAAATAGCCAAAGAGTTTGTTAGCTCTCAGGTGGATACACTGAGCAGGCTAGATACTGAGCCATGGGGAGCAGAAAACAACTGTCAAAAGACCTGTGTATCAAGGTAATGGAACTCTATAAAGATGGAAAAGGATATAAAAAGATATCCAAAGCCTTGCAAATGCCAGTCAGTTCTGTTCAATCGCTTATTAAGAAGGTGAAAATTCAAGGATCTCTTGTTACCAAGCCAAAATCATGGAGACCAAGAAAGATTTTAACCAAAACTGCAAGAAGAATTGTTTGGGATACAAAGAAAAACCCACAGGTAACCTCAGGTGTGGTCTTTGGTCGATCACGTGTGGTCAATCACGGTGTGATTGTTTCAAGGAGCACAATACGACAATACTTGAACAAAAATGAGCTGCATGTTCGAGTTGCCAGAAAGAAGCCTTTACTGCGACAATGTCACACAAAAAAGCCTGGTTACAATATGCCGACAAAAGTTTGACAGGCCTCACAGCTTCTGGCACACTGCAATAAGAGAATGACAAGACCAAAATACAGTTTTATGGTCACAACCATAAGTGCTATGTTTGGAGAGGGGTCAACAAGGCCTATAGTGATCAGAATACTATCCCCATTGTGAAGCATGGTGGTGGCTAATGTTGTGGCAGTTTCTTAACTAATGTATTTTGGAGACATGTTTGCTTATCTATAACCTGGTATGTAACTCTGGTCTTTGGTTGTGACATACATGTCTGTATAAAGTCAGAGGATCACTAGGTACTCTGACCTTCTATTCAACTGACTAAACCAATAAGGGTGTCTGTTCTTTATTCCTGATGAATGTGATTGTTGGGGGAAGATAGGGGCAATTGGCTCTTTAGGTAAACACAACAGTAAACATTATGGTAGGAAGAATTAGGTGGGGGACAACCCTCCCTTTGGGTAAAACCTGTGTGACCTAAGATTGATGGGTGGCATCTTACCACACCACTTTTAACTGTAATAAATACTGACTCATCAGTATTCATCCTTTAGAGGCTCCTCGAATGATTATTCTGTAAGCATTTGACGTGTCTCTCTATTTGCCAATAAACTGCTAATTGTGCCAAGAGAACTTTGTATCTGTTCTTACTTCTTTAAGAGTGTATATCAATGAAATTTCCATTACACTAACTGATGTTTTGGGTGTATGTGAGCTCTAAAGGCACAGGGAATCTTATGAAAATTGATGGCAAGATGAATGCAGCATGTTATCTGAAAATACTGGAAGACAATTTGCATTCTTCTGCACAAAAGCTGCGCATGGGACGCTCCTGGACTTTCCAGCAAGTCAGTGGCCCTAAGCACAAGGCCCGGTTGACCCTCCAGTGGTTAAAAACAGAAAAAGGTGAAGGTTCTGGAGTGATCATCACAGTCTCCTGACCTTAATATCATCGAGACACTGGGGATATCTCAAACGTGCGGTTCATGCAAGACGACCAAAGACTTTGCATGACCTGGAGGCGTTTTGCCAAGACGAATGGGCAGCTATACCACCTGCAAGACTTCAGGGCCTCAGTCAACTATTACAAAAGAAAGCCCATTGTCATTGATCCTAAAAGGGGCAATACACAGTATTAAGAATTCGGGGCACTCGTCTGGAAGTCCACCAGAAAGTGTCAGACATTCCCAGAGTGAGATACATTCACCGTCCCAGTAGCTATGAGCTGGGAGAGCTGCCATGTGGGAAAAATATTCATAACTGAGGGATGCTTTTGTCTGTAAAGGAAATGGGATAAGTGTTTGAATGTGACTGGCCTCAATTACCCATTCCTTCATCAGAATATGATTATAGAGTAAACAATATGCAAACTCTGAGGGAGATTAATATTATATATATGCTAATAACTGATTTATGGCAAAGTCCTCAATGGAAACAAAAAGTGCCTTTGAACGAGTTGGAAACTAATATGATGGCTCTGTCACTCATATATGCATATGCTGAGAAGGTTGGTTCAGGTTTCTTTCTGTAGGCTTTGGGAATTGTTTTCCTTTGTTACCTACTTCAGTACGTATGAAGTCTTGTTTAAGGAGTCTTATGAGCAATGGCTTGTAAAAAAAGTGTGAGATCAAATGCGCCTAATTTTTCACCTCAAGTCTGTGAATCATATGTTCAGTTTGTCGGCATTGCAGATATAGTATTTTTTCTGAAAAGGACTGAGAATTTTTTTTCTAGACCATTTCCTGAAGACCTAATTGTAAGTCACTCTTCGAATTCACTTCATAATGTGCAGGTAATTTGCTTTAAAGTGCCTATTAAAAGGCAACGGAAAACAGCCAAGTATTGTGTTATCATCTTATAGCGGGAAATGAATACCTGTCTCTGTTAGCTGTGCTTTGTATAATTGACTATTCATGCAAAGCTTTTATAGCTGAAAGCATGATGGCAATTTATTTTTGCTTGGCAGTGTAAGCTTTAGGGTATTTTAGACAGACAATGTCACTTATACATCTGTTTGTTGTTTCTTCAAGATATTTACCACTCTCACATCATTTTGTGGTATAAGGAAACCCCAAACTGTGTGCACTTCCCTTATGGGCTTCCAGGCTGTTGTTGGTATGGCGCAATTACAGAAACACTTTCTTTTTTGGTTTATTTTCTAAATTATACCCAGCTGGTTTCTCTTATCCCATTTTTTTGCGATTACAGACCCTAATTGGTTGCTAGGACATTCGCTCAGATACCAGACACAATGCTACTCTCCAGTCTCTTACTCTGAACTCCCTCATGCAGTGACAGATATAGCAGCAATTTTGTCTCCCACCCTGCACATCAAAACCTAGGCTGAATCCCAAATGCCCCCCGCCCCACCCTGCACCCAGTTTACAACCTTCCAGTGATCAAGGGCCTAGGGGCTAATGACAAACTACAGTGACCCCTTCCAGAGAGTTTGCAATGTTGTTTGCCGACCCCAAGCAAAGTGGACTCCCTTAAGGCAACAAATTAGCTTATCGCAATTTCGCACAGAATTCATTGCTAGACGTACCTGATTATGTGACACCTGCATTTGTTTGTCTGATTTTGAGAACTTCGAGCTGATTTAAATGTTAAAATGTTCATTCTTAAAACCATTGGAGGGATTTGTGAATTTTAAAAGGGGACAGTGAAATGCATCGTTAAAGTCATCTTTTTGCCCTGAGGTTGATGGGTCTATTGATTCCCTAAAAGTCACCCTCAGTTTCATCAGCAACACCAGGGCATGGAAGGGCACTTGGAGGAAGTGTGTAGGGCTGATGGGCTGGTTGGTGATTCATGGCTAGACCACACCCCACACCTCGAGACGAGATGGTGACAAAAGTGGGTGACTAAAACGTTAATATATAGTTAATTAATACTTGTTGTTCCACATAGCTGATGCTACTGTGTGTTGCCTGTTCAATCACTCAATCAGTCAAATGTATCCTATAAAGCAATTTTTCCATCAGCAGTATTCACAGAGTGCTTTTACAGATTACCCTGCCTGAAACCCGAGCATCTCGCATGCACAACCTCTGCAGTGATATTCACTGTGAAGTATTTTCATACATTTTAATCCATAAGTAATAAAGGAAAATAAAAGAAAGCGCCTTTGCAAAAATAATTGAAATACAATCTGTAGTAAGAGGTGAAAAAACACCACTGAATATGAAGTGTTCTTCAACTTCCATATGAAACTTTAAAGTTGTGTTTTGTCAGTAGTTGATTATGCCGATGACAGTGGAGATAATAACCCATAGAGGGATGTTCACCTAAATCTCTGCCACTGGAAAATATCGATCCAGAATGTTCTGTATGAAGGAAGACATGTAACGGAATGTATTGTTACACCTTAATAGTCTTGGTTCCACCTCAGGCACACTTCAATGGCAGTCCACTAACCGTCTTCTAAAGTCCACTGAAGAATCATAGATTTTCAAATCAAGTTATACAGAAAAGACAAGAGGATAAAAGTATGACTACCTGAAGTGATTTTTGGAATGACACATTCGTATTATTTTCAACTATACCGGTAATTTAATTAATATTTTGCCACTGATAATTTGTAATTTCACTGAAACCTTTAATCTACTTTATGAGCTTTGCCCAAGTCTCATCTCTATGGTTACTTGCTACGTTTTCTTTACAGAGTGCTAGATTAAAAAATTATCACTGGTGTTTGACTTCAGTCTGTCTAAAACAATCACACAAACCTGGACATAACATAACTTAAAGGTGTGTAGTTGTTTAAAGTTTTATAATTTTTCATATTTTAACTATTGCCAATATCCTCCTCAGAATCATCAATAGATATTTTTGGGGGGCATATATCTGATGCCCGTTATGCCACTGTTAAATTGTGTTGTCCTTTTCAGAGGATATTCTGGGTTAGAGTATCCACTCTTGCACTCACAACAACAATTTATTCTAAAACATTTGTTTTTGTTAAAAAAACTAAAAAAGGAAAGGAATACAAATATAAAATAGCAATAATTATAATAAAACAGCAATTTCTTTTAACCTTTTTTGGTTTCTGGAGGATATGCAGAATACGAAATCCTTTTATTTCCAAATCCGAAGTGTGAGCCTGTTAACGTTCAGACTCCCTCCCAAGTTCCCATCACGTCTGTGTCATCATCTGTGTCCTGGATCCCAGGAGGAATGATGGCCACATTTATGTTGGCAAATCGGGGTCCAAAGAATAAAGAACCTTCAAATGAATGAGCGAAAACATTTTAATGTATTGAAATCACAGTGGAACAAATGCTTGAGATGCATAAAGAGCACAAACTGCATCATTTCATAAACTGATTAATTTAGCAGGCAATTAGCTCATGTCATAAAAGTAATTTGCAATTAAAGCCCTCAATCATGAGCTGAGTTTCAGATGAAGGGCGCATCTTAAATCAACAGAGTGCTAAATTAAATATGTTTTTCAAATGAGCCTCCTCTGTTTATTCGAGTTGTGTAAGTGTCATTGATTACAGCCTCTAATAAACAAAGTCATTATTGTCTTTCTTTTCTTTCAACTGCCACTCTCTTCCAACTCTGGGCTCAATAAGGGCGGTTTGTTTTCTTAGTATCTGGGAGTTCGCTATGTAAATAATTCCACAGGAATGTCTCACTCATCCTCTCTTAAATTGTTCTGGCATTTGAAAGTGGCAAAAATAGAAGGGAAACTAGCTGTGGGGGATTTATGAAATTTGTGGACAGTGACACAATATGCTCTTCTTCTCGGTTTTCCAGCATTTTTGGATTGGAAAAGAAACAAAGATTATAGGATTAATATTCTGACTGTCAGCTTGAATTTGACAGTATTTTTCATCCATATCAGATTGAGGATTCAGCAAATTTGGAACATGTTCCCCTCATTTTAGGCTGTCAAAAGTTGGTAGAAAGTCCCTGAATCAAGTAAGGAGTGATTAAGGCTACAGTACATGCCTGGCAGAGCCTCAACACATACATATCCAGAATTTGGGGATGCTTATGGGTCACAACCATCAGCCAATCATTGTGTTCAAATGATAAATAACCCAGTGCTGGGCATGGCTGCTTGATTGCATGTACTGTTAATCTGGGCAACAGTAATTGGCATCATAAAATGGGTAAATATACAGCTCTGAAAATAATGAAGAGACATCTCCTACACTTTTTTAAATCAGCATCTGTACATGTATGGCAGCCATTCCATTCCAGTGTCTGTTAAATTCAACACAGGCACACCTCATTTTAATTAATGAGGTACTGATTAGGTGATTACCTGAACCACATCTAATTTAACAAGGAAAAGTATAAAACCCACTGCCGTGGTCATCACTATCCTCTTGCAATAGGATCAGCTGCATGGCAAAAACAATGCATGTAGTGCCTCAAAGGTAATTTTAATTTAAAAAATGCTATTCAGCACGACAAGAGTTTAATAGAAAAGCTTTGAATGAGGAAAAGAAGGGTTCAATTTTGGCTTTACTGGCAGAGGGATACATTAGGCGTCAGGTTGCTTCCATCCTGAAAATTTCAAAGACAGCGGTTCATAAAATCAAGCAACAGACATTGGGGACAAGAAAGCTAGAAGAGGGTGAAAATGACTGTCCATTGACTGAGTTAACCATCAACTCATTCGAATGTCACTCAACAACGGTAGGATGACATCAAGTGACCTACAGAATGGCAAACAGCAGCTGGGGTGAAGCGCACAGCCAGGACATTTCGAAACAAGCTTCTAGGGGCATTGCTGAAGTCGTGCAAATCTAGAAAAAAAAACGTCATCACTGGGAAGCAAAGAAGAGCCTGGCTGAAGTTTACAAAAGACCATAAGGATTGGACCATAGAGGAATGGAGTAAAGTCTTCTTCTCTGATGAGTAACATTTTCAGCTTTGCCCAACACATGGTTGCCAAATGATTAGATGGAGACTTGGAGAAGCCTACAAGCCACAGTGTCTCGCAGCCACTCAAAAAGTTTGTGGAGGATCGTTGATGATCTGGGGATGCTTCAGCAAGGCCATCAAACTAAGCTGAGATAATTGAATTTTTGTGCCAGGAGTGGCATAAAGTCACCCAACAGCAATGTGACAGACTGGTGGAGAGCATGCCAAGATGCGTGAAAGCTGTGGTTAAGAATCAGGCTTATTCCACCAAATATTGATTTCTGAACTCTTCCTAAGTGAAAACATTAGTATTTTGTTGTTGAAAAATGAATATGAATTAGTTTTCATTATTTTAGGTCTGAATGGTTACTTTGACAAGTTATTCTACCCAAACACATGCCTATGAATAATAAATCCAGAGAAACTAAGAATTTTGCAATGGTCTCTTAAATTCTTCCAGAGCTGTATATACCATTTTTATTTTCAGCTTTCTCCTTTTATATCAGTATATTTAATTTTCAATATATCTTCTTTATCATCATTTTCCCTTGTGATGAGCAGAACAAGAAGGAAATCTCAAAGATTTCCTAAAACCCAGAATTGTCCAGTCTGGTCTTTTTGCAGAAACTGAACAGAAATACCATTAAATTATCCAGACTGGTGAAATAATAAGCCCAACTCTGACCCAGGCTTAAGGGTGTGAATCTGGCCCAGAGCAAAAACTCACAGACTGCATTATGTACTAAAATTCAACGTGTCTAACCCCATGTTGGGCAACTGAGTGAAAGGTATGAGTCATAACCCCACGAAACCTGGCGGCAAAACATAAAAAGCATTTCTTTGTGTTCTTCTGACATTATTTTCTTCCCTTGGGGATGTTTGGATCTACTTCAAATAACTGTGCAAATATCTCTAAGAAAAGGTGACCTTTGTCAGTAACTCCACCTTGCATTTGGCCAATAATATTTTGAGAGTGAATTGTTGCAAAAATGTCCTGAAGAGATTTACACTGAGCAAACAGGAAATGCACCAGTAAGTTTTAAAACTACATATACACACATTAAACATGTATATTCTAGCTATTCAATCAATCGATCCAATTTATTTTATAAAGCTCTTTTTACATAAGCAGTTGTCACAAAGGCTTCTCAATTCAGGAACCCCTCTTCTCTTCCATCCATAGTTCCTTGAACACCTGTCACTTTTACATACGGTTTTACAGTTGTATAGTTGTTATTATTATTGATGTGCATTTTTGTATATTGTGATTATGATTGATCGTGTCATCTTCTTAGTTTTATATTATAATTACTGTTACCCTTTTACTTTTAACTGCACTGTCAGGAGTAGGAAAACCAAGCATTTCATTGCCATAACGTATTGCAAATGACAAACAGAACTTTTGAACTTTGAACTTTTACTGTAACCCTGCTGAACTCTGTGACCCAACACTAACCATACCACACCATCCCACCACTTAGTACTGCCTCTCAGGGACTTTGTTGCACTACTTATCTTGTACTACTGGACTCTGACACTGCTTTCTAAAGTCTAATATGAATGTTCTGCAGTTGCTACATGTACATATCTACCTCTGGACCCTCATTGCTGCTATACCACTTGTAACATACATTATACTTAATACTTACATTCTCTGCCCTCTTCTATTTGCACTTCTGGTCAGATGCTAACTGCATTTCGTTGTACCGTACTTGTACTGTTCAATGACAAAGTGGAATTTAGTCTAAGTCACTACTCAGTGTCGGCCAAGAGGTAAATGAGCAGCTTTGCTGGATGGAGCCTGTTTCTCCTCTCTGTCACCATTTGCCTGGTTCAGAGCCTGTGTTTTATCACTTAAAAGGCGCTTATTCGATCCAGCACATGTTCTGCTGCCGTGCTAGGTGGGTAGGCAAACCTTTCCACCATGGCCTCAGAGATGGTGTTTCTTCAAGTAGTCGTGATAAATACACCCCAAAATGTTTAACAATACATGACGTTCTCCAGGTCTCTCGGTGTAAACAGAGAGGGAAAAATGGAGGAGAGGATGTCGTCTGCACATTTACAATGTAGTCATTTAGCAGACACAGACACTCGAGTCAGGAGGGATGAACGGTTTATTTATTTCACCTTTATTTAACCAGGTAGGCCGATTAAGAACAGCAGCGACTTGGCCAAGATAAAACATAATGGTGCGAAGAAAACATAAAATTACCAATAAAATACACTAAGAACAAAATCAAATCAATAGAAAAATCTAGGTACAGTTTGTGCAAAAGAGGTCTGTTTAAAGAAGTAGATCAATACATTTTGTGTCTGACTTCTTCAGACATTTTTCTGTTTTCTCAGTGCTGATTGTGGTATGCACAGTGACATCAAACAGGAGAATTATTCTGTTTAGTTGCCAATGATATTGTTCAGGCCATTTTAGGATTGAGTAAATCATTCCGATTTTTTGGTTTTGTTTAACTTTAGAGAAATGTAATACATTTCCATGGGCACCAAAAAGGTTTTGAAGTTTTCTTACAGAGGTTTTCTGAAAGATATGGTATAGGTATTTGACAGGGGTCGCAGTGCTGTTAGCTTCCACTGTATATGCTGACATAAGGGCTTAACGTTTCTGTTATGAAACGACATCGTTATACATCTGAATGTATTCACAGCCAACTAATGAAAGTGTGTTCACTTTAATATAAAGGTGGAACAACAACACTACTCAGCATGATGAAATCAAGCACAGGTGGTCATGTGACTGACCAATGATGTTTGTGGAACTTGATTCCTGGGTTTCATAACTGGATGACAAACTGTTTTAGTAACAGAGTCGGTTGTTGTTATTTAAGCAGTTGTGAGGAATGGAATAAAAAATTGAACTGGTATCTGATCTTGGTGTTGGTTCTGATTCAACAAAATCAGCTCAAACAGCTGCCGTTGTTCTTCTTCTTCCAGTCTTGTGCCAAATGTGCACTTGGCTGTTATGTTTTCGAATGCTGCTTCAAATATGAAGTGCTTATTTCTTTGATGACTACATTATCCAGACAGACACTGTGTTTGAGAATGTTGCACGTTCTCTAGATTCTGTTATTTGGACCTCTTCTTGCTGATTGTCACCGTTGGGGTCAGGGGTGACATGGGGAAAGAAGAATCAGACAGTTGAATCCTGATAACTTGCAAATGTTTGAAGTTGTGATATCTGTATGAACGTCCTTTCACACAGTCACTGGGAATTTACAAATACACAACATTTTAATACTTCAAAAGTTGCCTCGTTTCGAAGTCACCTAAATGACAGCAATGGAGGGGCTGCAGACCGAAAATAGTAGCAAATTGTTTTGTTGCAGGGGATCTTTGTTTGAATCAGAGGGCAGGGAAAATCGAGCACTCTAGAATTGGAACAGCAAAGAAGCAACTCTGGCTTTTAAATGGGACAATGATATTTAAATAAATTTGAATAAAAGCCACAAGAGTGTTATATAAGGGAAGATCAATCAGATTCCAAACTCTCCACCAGGGCCTAGAACAAAGAGCTGTCCAAGGATGTCAGGGACAAGATTGCAGACCTACACCAGACTGTAATGGGCTACAAGACCATCGCCAAACAGCTTGGTGAGAAGGTAACAACAGCTGGTGTGATTATTTGCAAATGAAAGAAACATGAAAGAACTGTCAATCTCCCTTGGTCTATGGCTCCATGCAAGATCTCACCTCGTGGAGTTGCCATGATCATGAGAAGATTAATATTAGAATAAGCCCAGAACTACACAGAAGGATTTTGTCAATGATCTCAAGGCAGCTGGGACCATGGTTACCAAGAAAACAATTGGTAACAAACTATGCTGTGAGGACTGAAATCCTGCAGCCCCTGTTCAAGAAAGCACATGTATAGGCCCGTCTGAGGCTTGCCAATGAACATCTAAATGATTAATAGGAGAACTGGGTGAAAGTGTTGTTGTCAGATGAAATCAAAATAGAGATTTTTGGCATCAACTCAACGCACCATGTTTGGAGGAGGAGGAATGCTGCATATGACAGTCAAACTCTGAGGTGGAAACATTATGCTTTGGGGGTGTTTTTCTGCTAAGGGGACAATACATCTTCAACGCATCAAAGGGATGATGGACGGGGCCATGTACTGTCAAATCCTGTGTGAGAACATCCCCTTAGCCAGGGCACTGAAAATGGGTTGTGAATGGATATTCCAGCATGTCAATGACCCAAAACACATGGCCAAGGCATCAAAAGAGTGGCTGAAGAAGAGGCACATTAAGATCCTGAAGTGGCCTAGCCAGTCTCCAGACCTTAATCCCATAGAAAGGTGGGAGCTGAAGGTTCAAGTTGGCAAACATCAGCCTCAAAACCTTAATGACTTGGAGAAGATCTGCAAAGATCTACTGTAATAAAAGTAGATGTGTGCAAACCTGGTGGCCAATTACAAGAAACGTCTGACCTGTGATTGGCCAACAAGGGTTTTTCCAACGCCGAGGTCAAATACTTTTTTCCCTTATTAAAATGCAAATCAATTTATAACATTTTTGACATGCATTTTTCAGGATTGCTTTGTTGTTAGTCTGTCTCTCACTGTTCAAATAAATCTACCATTAATATTATAGACAGATCATTTCTTTGTCAGCGGGCAAATGTAAAAAATTTGCAGGGGATTGAATACTTTTTCCCTCACTGTATATAGATTTTATCTGGTCTCACCACCACTAAATCCTCTATTATATCACTCACTGTGGCTTTCAATGACATTGCTGTCAACAAGTACCAAGCTTAATTATTCCAACGCCCCTGGTCAGACCACAGTAACATGGGGGCCCAGTAACGAGGGTGCCCAGTAATGGATCACTGGGTTGGAGAAGACAGGTTGTTCAGGACTGGCACCTGTTGTGGCCCTAACTATGCCCTGTTTGTGCCAGGGAGGGCATCTATGCAGTAACCTCCTTCTACAGAAAGTGTCCATGGTTGCAGTTCACGTCAAACCCTATATGTGTCAATAAAGCTTTGGAAGAATTTCATGCACTGTCTGCTTATGTGTGTACTGCACCTGCTGCTCATGGAGGAGAACACGTTGCAGATTACGTATTTTACCCAAAGCACACTGGAATGGAGAATAGTCCTTATTAGTTAAATCTTGCAGTTCGGACCTAAGAAATTTCTTTGGGTTGATAATTCATGAACGTCTCAGTAATGCAGTTGAAGTGCCACACACATTCACGTTTAAAAAAAATATATCTGCCTATGAGTCAGCAGAAAGTTTCTACCATTTAAACCACCTATTTCAACTGGGTGCCACAGCCTGTGACAATTATAACAGCCTTCAGTGGTATGCCAGAGTTATGGGTGAACATAAATGTGGTTGTTGCCTTGGTTCCCACAGCCTTCACAGGCCTGCAGAGATGTGTTCCTCCTCATTAATATATTTCAATATATTCATTATCTTCATTGTTCATTGTCTTCCTTATTCATCACACTGTACGTTGTGTCTGTGTGTGTGTGTGTGTGTGTGTGTGTGTGCGTGCACGCGCATACCTAAGTACCTATATGATTTGTCCAGATGCACAGCTGTGCCTGTGCTTGACCTCCAGTGAACACACCATACCACAGCACTATGGGCAGAACCATCCATAAATGTATATATGTATATACACATACCTATGTTCCCTTATGCTTACACACCCAGGTGACATATATTATATATCATACATATTATACATTATACATAGTTTCTTGTCTTTATACATTACAACCGGGCCCACGCACATTTTATTTAGAATGTGTCTGTCCATTTAATTTAGTGGCATTCAATATTAAATGACCTACTGCTATTCACTGAACAATGGATGTAAACATGTTAACAATTAGCATGTTGGTAGGTAACTGCGGCTAATAGCTAGCGAAACAATAGCATGTCAACAATAGCACTCCACCTTGTTCAAATGACTGCAATAACCGGTCCAACTATACATGTGGCAGGCCTCTCCAGCGTTTGGGATGTAATACGCCTGCTGATATAATGGGTTCCGTCTGTGCAATAGCAGGTCGATACTTCACTTTGTCGCTACAGCACACTTTCTTTGGTTTCGTCTGTCTAGAATTTAGCCCACTGTTCAGACTTGGTGGTGCAAATATAGCCTCTTTTAAGGAAATCATAATAGAATATTGTAAGAGCTTCCATTGTTTGCCTGAGTACAGCTCCGTCATTCATTCTGTGAGAAAGGCCCACGTGCTGCTCAAAGTGCAGAACAAACAGGCTTATAGCTTGCTGTTTTTACCAAAATTACAGCATGTCTATTATCTGCACTTGCCTGATATGTGTCCCTGAAATAAGGGGTAATGGGGAATTCATTCATAAAAAGTACTGCTACTCTTTAAACTACTTAATAGCCAGGTTTTTGATGGATATGGCCTTAGCATTCCTCATCTTAATACTGTGCCCATGATATATGTAGTACCAAACTTAAGACAGCTGGTTAGCCCTAGCAACTGGAAATCGGTTGTGGCGCTGAAGTGTGGAGCACGGGGGCACTCAACGATCAGTGAAGGGAAAGAACGGATTTGATTTATTCGCCCATCTGCTTGGCACAGTTTGGATAAGCAACAAAGTATGTAACTGTTCATTTAATTGCAGTTGTATTGAATGCTTCAAAATAACCACAAATCCTTGAAAGAGTGCAAAAGGTAAAGCCTAAAAAGTAGGGTTTTGTGAAAGCACTTTGTTCCATCTAGTGATGTAAAAAGGGCTTTATACAATACATTTGATTGATTGTTTGATAAATAGTGTAGAATGATGTAATTAGATAGCCTGACGTGTTTACCCCATGTCATTGCCCAACTGGAACATGCGCTGGAACACAAAAAAGTGCTCTCCTCATTAGCTAATGTTTCTGCAGTGCAAATATGCAATCCACAGTGAATCATATAGACACAATGAATTAGCAACCTTGGAGGTAAAAAAGTAAACAAATTAATGTCTCCTTTCACCAATGTATTTCCTTTCCCAAGCTTCACAAGAATGAGACATTCAAAAACAGCTGCATTCTCAGAAGACACTTCACGGCATTAAAGTAGCCAATTAGCTAATTACCTGAAATAGGGACTGCTTTGTTAATTTTATATACGGTATGCTACTTTTTCCACTGACTCTGTATGCTCTCACTTTAATTCTGGCTTGAATAACAGGCTGGTCTGAGGTGTTTTTGGCAAGAGACCATGCATGTTTTGCAATATGAGACAGCTAGCATTTAGACCATATATACACTGTCAATCAGTAACATTTTGAACATCATCATCATCTTCATCCGCTTATCCATTGTCGGGTTGCGGGGGCAGCAGCTCCAGCAGGGGACCCCAAACTTCCCTTACCCGAGCTACATTTGCCAGCACTGACTGGGGGATCCCGAGGCGTTCCCAGGCCAGTGTCGAAAAACTATCTCTCCACCTAGTCCTGGGCCTACCCCGAGGTCTCCTCCCAGCTGGACCTGCCCGGAACACCTCCCTAGGGAGACGTCCTGGGGGCATCCTTACCAGATGCCCGAACCACCTCAACTGGCTCCTTTCAATGCAAAGGAGCAGCGGCTCTACTCCGAGTTCCTCACGGATGACTGATCTTCTCACACTATCTCTAAGGGAGACGCCAGCCAAGCTTCTGAGAAAACTCATTCCAGCCGCTTGTACCCGCAATCTAGTTCTTTCGGTCATGACCCAGCCTTCATGACTATAGGTGAGGGTAGGAACGAAAATTCACCGGTATATCGAGAGATTTGCCTTCTGGCTGAGCTCTCTTTTCATCACAATGGTGCGGTAAAGCGAATGCAATACCGCCCCCGCTGCTCCGATTCTCCGGCCAATCTCCAGCTCCATTTTTCTCTCACTCGCGAACAACATGACCCAGAGACACTTGAACTCCTTTACCTGGGATAAAACCTCATTCCCTACTCTGAGGAGGCACTCCATCGGTTTCCTGTTGAACATATGGTGTGGCTACTCCTCTGGAAAAGCCTTGAGAAAATTACATTGATATTAAACCTGAATGTAAAATTCAGTGAAGAATACGCTCATAATTGGTTGTGTACTTAGCAATCTATTGCTCTATTGTTTGCAGCTGACAGTCAATTCCCATTTAACAATATTTGCTGATATATTTTTGTGTGCAGTTCGCTCAATCTATTTCAGACCGAAAATAAATCATTGGTAACCACTATATCAGTCTCTCTTCATCTGAATTTCTTTCTCAATCATTACAAAAGAGATGGATAAACTGGCCTAAATAGGTCAAATATTCGCTTTGGATGAGAGCATCTGCGAAATGATAAAAATGTAAATGTCATTCCTGGTCCAGATAAGAAGGAACCATTCCTTCTTTGATCCTTATGTTTTCTTCACTGAAGAGAGGTGAGACTCTATACCTTAGAGCAGTGCTTCCCATCCTTTTTCTAAATTTCATTTTGGTCCCCCTCACCCCAATCGGTCGGGGGCTCCCTAGCAGTCGGAGGCCCCCTAGCAATCGGCCCTTAGCAACCGCTTATGACTGGAGACGGCCCTGAGTAAGTACACAATATATTAAGAGAGCTAGGTGAAACAAACACAGAATATATTAAGAGAGCTAGGTGAAACAACCACAGAATATATTAAGAGAGCTAGGTGAAACAACCACAGAGTTTAATAGCAAGTGCATTCTACTCAATTAATTTATTATCAGCAAAAGTCAGCACTGGAAACAAGACCACAGAAATAATAAATATAAAACACTAGCAAAGTTAACACAAAAAACATACAGAACAGGGAAAGCAACAGTTAGAAAACATCTTCCTTTCAGGCTTTCAGTGTATGATGAATATATCAAAATGTGTCATATCCAAGAAAACCCCCACTAATCTATGCATTTCAATCTGTCAAGATACCCATGAGAAACCCTATTAAAGTAAAATGTATCCTGAAATTCCTTTTCCTGACTGGAGTAAATTCATACCAGCCCAATTAATCCCATGTCTTATATAGATTATACTACTGAAAGACCGAGCTACTTAACATCAACCCGTAGACCACACCCACGTGTGATAGACGTCAAAGTGTAGCATAATTTGTGCCTCAATTTGCAGTTTGCAATAGCTGGCCACCTGTAATAAAAGTAGCGCTGTAAAAGTGGAGCCAAAAAGGGTTTCCTGAAAATTGGTTACTTCGTCATGACTTTCACATCATCATCATCATCATCATCATCATTAGTAGTATTATATGCTTCATTAATTTCTATGTGAGTAGTCGTACTGTGTTTTTGCTTGTAAACATTTTTATACCATGTTCAAGCCTACTTAAGAAATGTTTTGCAAAGAAGAAAACATACTTACAGCACAACAGTCATATTATTTTAGTAGGATCTAGTGATGTAATTCTACTGCTGATTCAGTATCCAGTACGCAGATTTAAATAATGCGTAGTATTTTCTATTGTGCTTTTGTATGTATGTATCTGCTCAGTATGCGCCCCCAAAAAGCAACACTTTTCTCCCAAATCTTCACTCGATCTACTTCCACTTAAAAAGTGCAACGATAAAATGCAGCCCTTTCCGGGATGCTAACCATCGATCCCGAAGGTCAGTGAGCTCATTTAATCTGCCCTCTGACGGAGCTGAGTTGGTTTGTTAATGTCCAAAATCACTGTGACTCTTGAATAAACAACCAATGAAATGTTTCTGTAGTGACTTGAACAGTCTTTCTCTGGATGATAGGTCTTTGACAATCCAGATCCTCCTAATTTATTCCGAAGTTTTAAGGAAAACCCTATAGCTGCTCATGTAACACAGGATTGGACAGACGAACCAAAGTCGCTCAAGCCACCCTTAACTGCTCAACTGCCTTTTAAGACTATTAAACCACCGGTTAGGTGTCGAGAAAACTGGTCGTCGTCAACATTCCACCGGGATTCTCCAGACACATTTGGTTTGTTGGTGAAAGCAGGTACGTTGGGGCAAACGTCGACTCAGCAGAGGACTTACGGCCAATGAGGGAGGGAGAAGCCAGTGTAAGGGACGGTGTCCTGTCAGAAACAATGGAGTTGACATGAGCACCAACAGAGCGGCGGTGATCATTCTGTCACGTCCGTGGTGAGTACGGGGCAGAGACAAGGAAGGACAATGCTACCATCAGCTGTTGGCTTTAACTCATGTACACAATTGTTCAGTTTCAGTACACAAAAATACAAGTGTATTTTTCAAATCCATTGTTTAGGGATACAAATTAATCCAAATTGTTTTACTGAATAGGTTTATATTAATATTTGTACCCACTGTAACTCTCTGACTCTGTCTTCCATTTACCCCTCTGTTGACCCACTGTAACTCTCTGACTCTGTCTTCCATTTACCCCTCTGTTGACCCACTGTAACTCTCTGACTCTGTCTTCCATTTACCCCTCTGTGGACTCAGTGTAACTCTCTGACTCTGTCAGGGAAAAAAGCATGGGAAAAAAGCATTTCCCTGGGTTCTTAACTCAGCAAAATGTCCCAGCCATGATGGAGAACTGCCGTTTCCCATCCCTTGTTTCTGCAGGGTCCTGTTGCCTTGGGGCTCATATGTGGAAGGTTGAGGGAAACAATCTGTTGCACACCATAACCCCGCTGATTAGAGGTGGCGAACGCCAGATGTAGCACGGTATTAAATATAACGCTAGACATAGCTCGGTATTTAATGTAGCGGCAGACGTAGCTCGGTATTTAATATAACGCTAGACATAGCTCGGTATTTAATGTAGCGGCAGACGTAGCTCGGTATTTAATATAACGCTAGACATAGCTCGGTATTTAATGTAAAGGCAGACGTAGCTCGGTATTTAATGTAACGCTAGACGTAGCTCGGTATTTAATGTAACAGCAGAGGTAGCTCGATATTTAATGTAATGCATGACGTAGCTTGGTATTTAATGTAACGGCAGACGTAGCTCTGTATTTAATGTAACGCCAGTATTTAATGTAACGCCAGACGTAGCTTGGTATTTAATGTAATGCCGGACGTAGCTCAGTATTTAATTTAACGGCAGACATAGCTTGGTATTTAATGTAACGCCAGTATTTAATGTAACGCCAGACGTAGCTTGGTATTTAATGTAATGCAGGACGTAGCTCAGTATTTAATGTTACGGCAGACGTAGCTCGGTATTTAATGTAACGCCAGTATTTAATGTAACGCCAGACGTAGCTCAGTATTTAATGTAACGCCAGATGTTGCTCGGTATTTAATGTAGCACCAGGCGTAGCTCCAAGCACACTGTATTTAATAAAAGCCCAAACCCTCGTTTCTGGAACTCTCAAAGTTCTATCAGGCATTTACCACAATTCCCCAAATGACAAATTGTGAACGGACACTACGTGCTTCGTCATCCCAACTGCAGATTAAGTTGGCCCTACTTCTTCATCCTCCTGAGTTGTGTTCCTCCTTGTTATGTGGTATGAAATCCGAGTTACTTGTGTTTTCAGGGCCCTCAGACTTGAAGTCCTCTTCACTGCCTTCACCGAATGATTCCAGGCAATGTTGTGCTGTTGATGAACTTACAAATGTGTGTTGTTGACACTCTGCGTGATAACAGGCCTGTATCTCCCACGAATGCACTGTAGGAGTGGTCAATTTCAATGAATTGATGTACAATTCAAATCCACCTGTAACGAGCAAGCTACAATATACAAACTGTCGCTTGTCACGTAGCTGTCGGCTCTACAGACGTGTCGTATGAATGGTGTGAATTAAAGCGTTCCTCTGGAGTGCTAATGGGGGTGCTAGACTTGCTCTTGGGGGGGGGTTAGCCCTGTCTTGCCCTGGCCAATGCCTCCATGGGTCTAGTGGGCTAATACGCAAGCAGGATTCAAAGCCTGGTCTCACGATGACGGAGCTAACTGAGAAGCAGCGACCACTGCAGCCTGGTCTCACGATGACGGAGCTAACTGGGAAGCAGCGACCACTGCAGCCTGGTCTCACGATGACGGAGCTAACTGAGAAGCAGCGACCACTGCAGCCTGGTCTCACGATGACGGAGCTAACTGAGAAGCAGCGACCACTGCATCGTTCAGGTGGCCCCCGTGTCCAACTGCATCAACAGACCGGCAATGTTACACAGCTACTATAGAGTTCGAATGAGATAAATAATGTGGAGTGCTTTACTAATGAGCATCCCCACCAAGCCATTCCACTTTTTTTGACACTGTTCTTGGGCCAGTGCACGTTACAGCCAGCAGAGTCAACACTTCAAAATTGTTTACTAGTAGGCTTTTGTGTTTTGGTAGTCAAAAATGACTATGTAGTACTTCAAAATATTTTCGTGTGTTACTTCACACCACAGCTGATTCACAAAAAACACTGCATTCCCAATTTACCCATAACACATCTGGTCATGCATTGGTTTGTTTAACATTATGATTTGGATGGTGGTCCAACTGTCACATCTTTTTTTGCTGCTCTTAAACACTAAGTTTGTTGAGGGCAAAGGAGCTGTAGTCAGAATGATACCCATTATCATTCACCAGAACACCTGTTAGGCATGACCACATTATCATTCATGATCATTCATTATCATTCATGACTACCGGGTAATGGCTGAGTAACATGACTCTATTGTTATTTCAATCAGAACTGCTTAGTTAAAAGACACCTGCTGCCTTTTTAATGTAGTGATTGTTATATTACTGCTTTCCCACTGAGCAAAATAATTTGAAAGCCATATTTTACATGTCTATTCAATGTCTTTTCAACCGGGAAGATCATTTTTCAATGTCTTTTCAACGTCTTTTTCTCAGTGAATTGTCTTTCCCCACAGTCGTTTCTGCCATCATATATGGAACATTATTCATATACATACATAGAATATATGCTTTTTGGTGGAGCACAGACCACATTTAGACAACTTTAAAAGGGATAATCTCTGCAAGTCAATACTGTACATGCTAATGAAAGCCACGTTGGAACGTGTTGAGACTCAATTACTCCCTGCAAACGACATAATTGGCCTTTGACTTCTGTCTGAACTCTCCTATAGATTTTTCTCTTCTCTGGTACTAGCACACATCAGTTAGTGCAGACCTCACTCAATATCAGTAAAGTGGCAGTTAGAGCTTCCAGTAAGTGGGCTGATGCTGAGTAGTGCCTATACTGATGTACGATCTTAATTTGAGCCGGGTTCACGACAGTGGTGAAAATAGTCCCGCAGCAAACAGTAGTATTTTGCACTATCCACAGTGCAGGACAATTAGATAAAATGGGGATGGAACACCTGTAGGGCACAATCACATGAAAAAATCAAACCAGTTGAGGAGACAATGCAGCACAAATTATCGTACTGGAGTTTAGCAGACAAAGGATCAGATACCCACGGCTTTAATAGCATAATTACAGAACGTCACCTTGCAGGAAAATATATTGAGCTGCAGCAGAAGTATAAATCCCACTGAAAGCAAGGCTGATCGGAGTCACTTTGCTCATGATTATGTGTTTCTCTTAACGGACATCCTGACCGTTAGTCAGGATGTCTTCTGACTGAGATTCCAAACAGCGTTTTACTGGAAAACCAGGTTTAAAGTGGGGAATGACTGCTAGATGGGGAACGATTAAAGTACGACCAACCTACTATTTCAGGCCAGACCTCACCACGCACGCCAGATGGAAGAAAATTTAGCTCAATTTTTGATTCGGAATGTTTTCCGAAAACACGTTGTTCGGTAGAAATAGTTTGGAACCACAGCGATGTATCCGTGTACCGGGCCTGCAGATGTAGATCCAGTGTTGTATAGGGGTAAGAGAGATGCAGAGAAAGCAGCACAATGCAGAGTTGTGATAAAACACAGCAACCTTTATTACTTGTTTGGTTTGTTGCCTGATATATCTCCACTTCTGCATCAGTATTGGTTTGCTCACTAAATCTAGTGAGCATCCACGGCAGGTATTTTGTTCTTATACAATTTTTATTTCTGTCCCAGTTTCGTGATATTAAATATGCTAATATGACCAGGCCTCGTAGCAACAACTCTTCAGTTGGTATGGGATAGCTGACGATCAAAACATATTTCCTACAACCGTGTCTCTCCAATTGGTTCTCATTTCTATCACATGACTCAACCAGGAAGTATTTAGCTGAAACATAGGCTCGAGGACGACACATTCCCCAAATGTACAAGCAGATTGCAGACACAAACTAACCACAAGGAGTCAGCCTTTCAGAATCTATTTTACAATCCCACTAGTTTCCATTTTGGTTAAAGGTCACACTACTTACAATTATGTTGACATGCAGGCTTACGGCGTAACATTTTAAGTGTACGTGTATTTCACAAATGGGAAATACGGAGAAAATCCAATTAATGCAGGTCTCATTGAAATTATGCAGACATGGCCTCTTTGGTCATAATTCATGTTTGTTCTACCTTTGATAAATTTCAAAGTGTATTTGAAATTCAGATGAGGGTGGTGGAACACGGGTCTATAGGTTTTAACCCTATTCATGGTAAACTTGTGGCAATGCAGCATGGGTTTGATTGTGGCTAAAGAAATATTTTCCCACTTCCTCTGTGCACTAAATAAATGTAAAAGGCCATTCATAAATCAAAAATTATTCTGATGAGCGGGTTTGGAGATTGGTGTGAAAAACCAATTGTATCTCCAGCTTTATTATTTTCTACGTAGTTTGTGGTCAGCAGAGCAAAAAGGTATAATTGTTACACAAGGTAGAGCCAAATATGTGTATATTCAGAGAATCTGAATATTTTAAAATGTCCTTCCACTGTGAAGGGTTATTAGGGGTTGGTTTATGCTTGTGTGAATTAGGGAGTGAGAAAGAAGAAAATCCAGCGTGTTGGTGTGTGTTTATGTACACACACGTGTGTGTTCGTGTATGATTGTGTGTGTGTGTGTGTGTGTGTGTGTGTGAGAGTGCGCGCGTGTCCTGAGCATCACTGAATTACACAGTGATGAGAAGCGACCCTCACAGTGCATCACACAAACCACATCAGCGAAAGAGCACGCGTGAGAAAGAGAGCATGAGAGGGAAAGAGAGCGACCGAGAGGCAGGATAACAGGAGAGAGAATACTTGGCCAACGGCACCCTGAAAGAACACTTCACATTGGGGAAAAAGAGCAGTAGAGTGATTACCTAAGGAGGTAATTAACAGTGTGAAATCTGGGGAATATAAGGGGGACGCAGACATTTACGAGGAGACAATTTGGAGGTAAGACAGTTCACTCTTGGAAAACTTGTACTTTAGTACAAAGACCGTTCTTATGTAAATAACAGATATCATTTTTTAAATTCTTGATACGTGAAGAGTATATATAAAATGTATAATTACATTTATGTGTACTGTGATAAAAATTATCAATCTTAATCTCACATAAAATGCAGACCTTTTTATATTTCTATGATTGAATATATAGTCTTGCATGATATTACCATATTCATTTTATTCCATTACACATTCACTACATCATTTTTATGCTTTTACAAAACCATTCATGTCCACACAGCGAATCATTAAGATATCATGCTCTTTGTATGCTGACATCTTCTCTAAGGTTTAAGTATTTTCTCTCGGACCTCCAAACCCTAAAATCTTCCCTAATTTGGTTTGTGACTCATGCTTGCCTAAATTACCTTAAATTAGCCAAACGTTTACCCTAGTTACAAGCCATATCCATGACAACTAGGGAATTATTACAGGTAAATGGCTTTCAACAGATCATCAGAAAATTCACTTAATCTTTGGTACTGACACATTTTACACAATACTGAATTCGTACACCTTTGTTCAGCAGTTGAATTTAGAGTTTAATTGTTAAACTGGGGTTATTGCCAGCCTAGATGCTTCTGTTGAACAAACTGGCAGTTGTGTTGAAGGCACGTTGCTGATACAATCCCTTCACCCTACACTTTGACACCAACAGTGTTTTTCCTATGTTCACGCATAAATATCATAGCACAAAAATATATTTTTCCAGGGATTTCATGATCATGTAGCCATATGAACTGCTAGATGGAAGACTTTTCATCATCTCTTCCCTCTTGATATATTAGGCTCTCCAGATAAGGCGCTGACATTGTGGAGTGGACTATGTGGGGATGCTGATTTTGCCTGGTGCTTGGTGTGTCATGATCCTCAAATTAGATGTAGTTGTCATGTGTATAGAACGCACGTTGTTAGGTATAATAACTCTTACCCCTAACCACTTAATCCCTTAATCCTAATCCCTAACTATAACCCCATAACAACTCACCCTTAACCTCCTAATCCTAATCTTTAACAAAGAATTCGGTACTACTCATTCATTTTGTCTGTTTTTATCCTTAATATAAGGGGTTGTGGTTTTTAATGTGTTCTGTTCTCGTGTCAGAGGGAGAAATAAATAGAACCTAACAGCTATTGAGTTAATGCTTATTAGTTTGTTTGGAAATGGGTAATCGGCATTGATTGTTGACATGGGTGGAGAACGCATTGATTTTAATTCACTTTAAAATATAACAGTTGGTCTTAAATGTGTTTTGTGAAAAAGGTCTTGCCTTAGATTTAACTGTCTTGCAAATGAGAATGTCTTGCAAATTTGAATCCCACATACAATAGTTTTTTGAATGAGCTTTGGTACACAATCATCTTACCTGGTTAAATAAAGGTTAAATAAAATAAATGTCTATAAGTACATAAAAACAGTATTGAATATCTATGGAAATGCCAAGATGTATGTATAACAGGCACAGAAACGTTGGGCTGGCTTAAATGCATGCAGCAGAGATTGTCAGATAGGTCACATTTGCAAAACAAATTGGCCAGTCTGACTATTTCTTGATTTGATAGAGTAAATTTTCTAGTGTTGATTCAGCATTAAAAAGACAAAATAAAAGTCACAGCAGATTCTAGCCAATTAGCAAGGAGAAAGCAGTGCTCATACAATCTACTGCAGATCTGAACTTGTGATTGGGTCTGACTGAGACAGGGTGAGGTCATGCAGTGGCAAGGCAAGGTCACATTTTTTATAACAGTCGTTTTTTTTGGAGGCATCCAGGCAATTTAAACCGGGTGCTCGTATGACTGGAGCACCCCTTCACCCTGACTGCATCTTTTCACGGCAGACTTGCTTCAGCCAGTTTGTTGCACGATCATATTTCCGTCGCATAGCCGTTTTCAGTACAAAAGAAAGAAACATCCAATGTTTCCAATGTTATGAGCCATCTGGATGTTGTGGTGAAACAGTCCGCGATTCATTGTGTAGAGCTGACACTGCAAGCAGGCAACATTGCTATGAAAATGGAAAAACAGTATTCTAGCAATACCGTTTACATTTTTTCACAAGTTACTACAATGACTCTGCTTAAGCCGTGAAAACTCTGGCTTGTGGAAAACTTCAAATATCTAGGCAAATGAGGTGGGCATACAAGATACTTTTTATGGCTGATGTTTCTAGCCAAAATCAAACCTCATTGGGTTTATTTGGACTGACTGATTTAACCAAATCTGTTCATTCCCGCTTGGCTTTCCACTATACATTACGTATCACCAATTTGTTCACTACGCACGCCTCTAAAGGCTCACCCTGACTTGAATGAACGAATCCTGGGATAGACTTACAATGGCAGTCAATCTGAATGCCGCCAACTGGTTCCCCATTGGAGGACTTTACCGTTATTTAACCATGAAATTTGATAAAGACCCAATTCTTATTTACATCAACAACCTGGGGAAAATATTACCGGGGAGGGGCAATAAGGATAAACTGTCTTGCTCAGGGACAGAACAACATAGCTTTCACTTTGGTGGTTGGGGAATTAGAAACAGGGACCTTTTGAACACTAGTCAAATGCCATAATTATTAGGTCACCTTGCCACACAAAAATGTCTGTGTTAATGCATCAAAACAATAGGCTTGGTGAAACACGCTGCACTCCCATATTCATGAGTACATGCCAAGGTATTCCTCAAAGCCTTGGTCGTGCTGTACATTAACACGACTGTGAGCTTGTCTCAAGACCATGAAACCAGACCCTTATCTTGGCATTTAATCTCCTGTTTTGGCATTTAATCTTCTGAGGGATATCAGGCTTATTGCTAATGTTATTCTGTAACATGACTTCTATTACTAATGTTAATTTATAAGACCAGGCTTCTTACTAATGTTTATATATAACCTAAGGCTTATTACTTATGTTAATCTGTAATATGGGGCTTATTTCTAATGTTAATATAGAGCATGACTTCTATAACTAATGTGAATCTATAACATACGGGTTATTTACTTATAGTAATATATATCATACTGAGAAACAGATTTCCACAGTGTTGAGCCATTTCAAAGTGCCTTTATCAATCAAACAAGTCACCTGTCCAGGTGATGTTATTTTTGCACTTATGAAAGCTGGTGTTGTGGACTAGAAATGAACTAATATTTTTCATAGATTGTCCGGTTCTTGGACGGAACTCATCTCAATGTGATCCTTTCCAGATGCCAGTAAACATCTGCCGAAAGGCCCCCTTGATCACACTTTAAAAACTGTGAGATGTTTACTGTCTGATGCAATGAAGTAGGTCAGACATACACACCAGGGGAAAACATCACCATAACCTGGGGAAGGCGGGGATTAGGGTGTCAGATGGGAGGGTTCCTGTGTGACGGTCACTCTCTATTGGGTTCCCATCAGGCCGGTGCATCCAGACATGAAGCAGACGAGGCCCAATCAGCATCCGAGGTCCCAGGAGTATATTTTCAGTGATTGGTCGGCAACACAATGATAGGCCAATTACAACTTATTTGGCCACAGTGAGCTTTAAGCTGGGTTTTATCTTTGTGTCACCTGAACCATGGAGAAGCCTCAACTTTGACGAACAGACCAGGCACTTTGAAACATGTACTGTGGTCCAGCTGCATGAAATTAGAGTTCTCTGACCCAGTTCACCAGGGGAGAAGACCAAGCAGAAGCAGCAGGAAAGGTACCAACTGCCTGTGGTGGAAAAACCTGTTAGTGGACCTTGGGCACTGCTGCTTCCACCAACAGTCTGAGGGCCGTTAAGGTCAACGTTAAGGTCAACTGAATCACAGTTGGGCTCCAAAGTTTACATACCCTTGGAGAATTGGTAATGTATGCACCAATTGTTAAGAAAATATGAGTGAGCAGGCAAAACACATGTCTTTTATTTCTTATGGGATTCACATTCAAATGAAGATCATAACAGAATGGCACAATCATAAAACAAAACATGGCAACAAAGAAAGAAATGAACTGACCCCTGTTCAAAAGTCAGAATAACCTTAATTCTTAATGCTGTGTATTGCCCCCTTTAGCATTAATGATAGCATACAGTCTTTTGTAATAGTTGTCTATAAGGCACCAAATTCTTGCAGGTGGAATAGCTGCCCATTTGTCTTGGCAAAATGCCTCCAGGTCAAGTCTTTGGTCGTCTTGCATGAACTGCAAGTTTGAGATCCCTCCAGAGAGGCTTGATGATATTAAGGTCAGGAAACTGTGATGCTCACTCCAGAACCTTCACCTTTTTCTGCTGTAACCACTGGAGTGTCAACTTGGCCTTGTGCTTTGCGTCATTGCTGGAAAGTCCAAGAGTGTCCCTTGCGCAGCTTTCGTGCAGAAGAATGCAAATTGTCTGCCAGTATTTTCTGATAACATGCTGAATTCAACTTTTCACAAGATACCCTGTGCTTTTAGAGCTCACACCCCCACCCCCCGCCAGAACATCAGTGATCCACCAGCATGCTTCACAGTGGGGATGGATTTCTGTTTACTATAGGCCTTGTTGACCACTCTCCAAACATGGCGCTTATGGTTGTGACTGTAAAGCTCTATTTTGGTCTTGTCACTCCAAATTACAGTGTGCCAGAAGCTGTGAGGCATGTCAAGTTGTTGTCGGGCATATTTTAACCAGGCTTTTTTATGGGGTTGGCACAGTAAAGGCTTCTTTCTGGCAACTGGACCATGCAGCTCATTTTTGTTCAAGTATTGTCGTATTGTGTTCCTTGAGACAACCACACAGTTTTCCCAGAGCAGCCTGTATTTCTCCTGAGGTTACCTGTGGGGTTTTCTTTGCATCCTGAAAAATTATTCTGGCAGTTTTGACAGAAATCTTTCTTGGTCTACCTGACCTTGGCTTGGTATGAAGAGATCCCTGAATTTTCCACCTCTAAATAACTGATTGAACAGTACTGACTGGCATTTGCAAGGCTTTGGATATTTTGTTATATCCTTTTGCATCTTTATAAAGTTCCATTACCTTGATACACAGGTCTTTTGACAGTTCCTTTCTGCTCCCCATGGCTCAGTATCTAGCCTGCTCAGTTCATCCACGTGAGAGCTAACAAACTCATTGGCTATTTATACACAGACTCAAATTGAAATTAAAAAGCTACAGATGTGGGAAATGTTATTGCCATTTCTGTTATCATTATGATTTACCAAAGAGAGCAAACAACAATATAAAAAATGGCTTCATATGAACACTATCCTTCAATAAAAGTTTTTTTGCATGATCAGTCATATTTTCGAAATCCATTCCAAAATTTCACAATTTCTGCCAGGGTATACAAACTTATGAGCATAACTGTATGAAGTATTGTACCTGGGGCATTTTATATGAGATTAAATCGTTTTTCCTCCTCCAGGAGAAGTTGTTGTGATTACACATAGCAGACTAATGCTCTGGTATCCTATAAAGTTATGTATTTTCTAATTCAAAAGCTACTGAATTGAGTATCTTAAGAAAAGTCCAAATATAAACATGAGAAAAAACATGTTGTGTACAATAATTTTGCTAGCACATAATGAGGACGTTGACAGGAGAAACACGCTCTATTACAGTTCAACATGAAATCCTTCCTCTCACAGAGCACTTTTGACAACCTCACCATGTAGTGTGGAAATATAATACATAGGAAAATTCTGTTTTTGACTGAACATCCCCTTTAGCACAGTGGCTGTCATTATTAGAGTCCAATGACTACAGATAGAAAAACCATAATTGCATCCGGTTGCATTAAGCCAGGGCAATGGGAAATTACCAGCCTTCTTTAAAGATTAACACAAAGCATAGTTCATTGAAATGTATTTTAATTTGGCCAGTGGCTCCCATCCTTTTGCAGTTACTGTACCCCCCAAAAGATTTTGCACTGCCTGGAGTAGCCCTGTAGTACCCATGATAATTTCACCAATAAGCCTATGGAGTCATGAGTGTTTTAAATACCCCCCAGAGGGGTCCTAGTAACCCTGGTTGGGAACCACTGAATTTAGGGACAAAGGAAAAAAATATTTTATCTGATCCCATTGAGCCTTAAACAGCTGGGGTTTCAACTCAAGCCTCTATCGGCCATTCATTGTGGTACATTATTCTGAATAATCGAACATCAGAGGACGTACACATGCCTTTTAGGTTTTGCATAGACAACTAAACATTTCCTTTGTACGTGATTTCCTTCTACGTCCTACTTACAAAATAACAATTTCTTTAGTTCAGGGACTCTGTTACAATCACTACCAAGCCATGCAGGGGACATATTCTGTCTCGTCTCCACAGGCTGTGTAACTCACCACCCAGGATGATGTCCGGATACAACTGCTCCCTCAACGACTGGGCCTGCCCACGGGAAGTGATATGTGGCAACCAAACGGCTGACCTGAACGGCATCGAAGGGCTGGACGACATATGCCTGACCCCGGAGCAGTACCTGGAGAGGTACCTGGGCCACCGACGCTCCTCCATCTTCCTGCCAGTCTGCCTCACCTACCTGCTCATCTTCCTGGTGGGCGCTTTCGGCAACGTGCTCACCTGCATCGTCATCGCCCGCAACAAGGTGATGCGCACGCCCACCAACTACTACCTGTTCAGCCTGGCCGTGTCCGACCTGCTGATGCTGCTGCTGGGCATGCCGCTGGAGCTCTACGAGATGTGGAGTAACTACCCCTTCCTCCTGGGCAAGGGCGGCTGCTACTTCAAGACATTCCTGTTCGAGACGGTCTGCTTTGCCTCCATCCTGAACGTGACGGCGCTCAGTGTCGAGCGCTACATCGCCGTGGTGCACCCGCTGCGCGCCAAATACGTGGTGACGCGGGCGCACGCCAAACGGGTCATCGCGACCGTCTGGGGGATGTCGGTGCTCTGCGCCATGCCCAACACCAGCCTGCACGGCATCGCCACACTGCCGCCGCCGGGGCAGGGCACCGCCATGATGGAACTCCCGGAGTCTGCCATCTGCAAGGTGGTGAAGCCCCGCTGGGTGTACAACTTGACCATCCAGGTCACCACACTGCTGTTCTTCATGCTGCCCATGTTGACCATCAGTGCCCTGTACCTGCTCATCGGCCTGCAGCTTAAACGGGAGAAGATGCTCCAAGTGCTGGAAGCCGAAACCAGCCTGGGTGGAGACAGCTACAGCAACGTCCGGAGCCAGCAGCAGAAGGCCCGGCGTCGCCAGGTCACCAAGATGCTTTGTGAGTACTGGTGCGATCCCTCCACCAATCCCTCTCACACAACCACATGACATCCACCTAACACTGCTTTATTTATGCTCTTCATCGAGAGCAGAGGCATCTCAGGAACATCCTCATCCCATAAGACCTACGTTGTAAGGCCAATTCCTAGTTGGGATTTGTTTCCTGGAATGTGATTAGCATATATTTCTGATGTTTTTTTGTTTTTCTTTTCAGACTGTGAAAAGATGTCATTATACTAGGTATAGCAGTGTATAGCCCTGTGATTCCTATAGTTTCCCTTCATGGAATCAATTAATTTGGGCAAGGACTCAAACAACTGAGTCTTAGAGGTGTTCTCTGTAAAATGTCTTTCCAAGTAACTGTTACAATTGGGCCATCATGAAACTTTTCCCATGAATGTGACCTAAGTGATCAGAAAATAGGAAATTGTCAGCTGTCCAGTGTGGTGCTCCATGACAACCATTCTACTGAATCTAAATTCATTCAGTTGAGATAGCCATTTCATAATTGAAATCAAACAAACCCACACTCAGTCTTCGATCTGGAAACAACAGTAATTGGCTCTGCTATGGGGGCTAAGATGGTTCCTTTTCAAAGGAAATATTCACAGTGCAAAGCAATTATCACCACGACAACGTTCACTCTGCCCAGTATAATGTAAAAACCCCTAAGACGAGCTGAAAATTAGGAAGAAACCTAGAGAGGAACCTGGCTTGGAGGGGTGTACAGTCCTCTTCTGGCTGTACAGGGTGAACATTTTAAGAGTAAAAGTTGTAATAATTAATAAATACATGTGGGCTGGGTCCAGACTCTATAAAACCTAATCCAGGTCAGAAGCATATCAAGATGGACGAGGACAGGGACAACCTGGGAGGGGAGGGTCAGTATGGTGGCAGCTGGAATCGTCAGGTATCGTTTTGCAACACAACCAGGAGGACTTTGGACTCAATGAGTCTTTAGAGCCTGGTACTCAGGGGTGTGGGCCAAGACCCCATGTCCTTCTAAGTTAAAACAGAGCAGAAGACAAGGAACATTTTGAGAGTGCTTATCAGTCACTGAGTCATTCAATTAGACGTGTGCTAACATATTTAGATTGACAGCTAATCTGATAAGCTGCCTAAACTCAAATGATTGCCCAAAGGACCTGCTCTCCACCTCGTTCAGGAAAATGGATCGCTCCTGCAGAGAGCGAGACAGCGAGACACACAGCCACATCCGAACATACGAGGCAGACAGACAGCGAGACACACGGACACATCCGAACATACCAGGCAGACAGACAGCAAAACACATGGCCACATCCAAACATACCAGGCAGACAGACAGCGAGACACACGGACACATCCGAACATACCAGGCAGACAGACAGCGAGACACACGGCCACATCCGAACATACCAGGCAGACAGACAGCAAAACACACGGCCATATCCGAACATACCAGGCAGACAGACAGCAAGACACGCAGCCACATCCGAACATACCAGGCAGACAAACAGCCACATCTGAACATACCAGGCAGACAGCGAGACACATAGCCGTGTCCAAACATGCCAGGCAGGCCAACAGACAGGCGGTGAGGCTTTCAGTAAGTTTGCCTGAACTCAACAATAACTCATTTCACCTCCCGTTCAACATCCTACTATCATACCACTTTTGCATAATGAACATAGCAATATACCATATCGCTTTAGTTTAGATGTGTAGTAAAAATAATACCTCACTGCCTCATAATTAAGATATTTGCTCCCAGAAGTGTTTGGTTAATTAGTCTGTCAAAATCCATGTTTTGTTGTGAAATAAATCATAATTTTACTCGATGAGTTGTTTTGGGACGATTTCCCTATTAACATGCTTGACAGAATTAGTGACAAATGTTGTTGTCATTGAAGAAGTGTCACCTGAAATGTTCTCGTCATAAGTGAATCAAAGCCTAAATTTACAATAGTTAAAAAATATTTCAACACATAAAAACAGAGTTATTTAGCAACCAAGCGGGCAAGTGTAAATGTATCCAGAAAGGAAAGAGCGGAAAATAGTCTACAGTCCTCCATCTGGTACAGAGAAAGGTGCCAAAAATTAGGTATTCAAATGCTATTTGTAACTAGAAAACGAATGTATTAAATGTGCCACATGTGTAACAAACCATTATTAGGCCCTACAGCCTTGTTCAGCACAGTAATGTAATGCACTGTATTGTATTCTACTGTTCTGTGCACTCCGTAGAAAATATGGATAATTTGGAGATATGTGCCCAATCCCACTGAACATCAATAGCTAAACTTAATTCAAACCTTTAATCTATAGATTAAATACACCAGTTGTCTAGGAAGTCAGTTTTGCGGTTTCTGAGGACATGTAGAAGAACATTTAACATATACACAACATTCATGAAATTGCAGATGATCTACCATGATGATCTATCATCATCTTGGAGGTGATGTTGGGACTTGGGTAGGGAACAATCCGTGTTCAAAGGTTAAGGACTTTGAAGCAGACAAAGAGGTAGATATGAACTTATAGGATATTATAGCGCTACCATTTGGCCGGGTTTGCACCATTTGTAATAACTGGTATCCGTCTGACATCTTCCTAAGATGCTCTGCCATGTTAGGCTCCAGAAATCAGATGACATAGATGGTTATGTTTGAAGAGTCGTTTGAACTGCCCCATAGTGCATGGACACGTCATTTCAGTGGCACTTCTTTTGCAACTGCAAACATAAAGAGTATTTTATAATGTGGATTGTGGTCTTCTGGCATAGTAAAGATCACCAAAAACGAATGGGTTTGAATGATCAAAGATGACTTCAACTAGAAGGTGTAGATAAGCCAAAAAAAAGTCCTCGGGTACAAACTATGCCTGAGCATTTTATCCGCTGATGTCCATTTGTACATCGTGCAAGTGCATGTTTGGGAATCTGACAGTGTCATTTGTGGTTGACTTTCAGTAAGTAGTTCAAACAACAGACATGTTAGACATTTTTTGCTTTGCTTCAACCACTCAAAACAATAAAACACATTTATAACCATCCCCAGTCTATTACTGCTGCATTGATTCGCAGGTCACTTGTTGTGTTAGCTAGCGGTTAGCTGATGTTTGCTAGCGAGCTGCAGTAACAACATCCAGCGTTTGCAGCTGTTTGAATTCAATTCAATGAGAGAAGCTTGCAGTGCGATGTATGTAGTGTTCCTTAGCTGGCAAGGTGGCGTTGTTTTTGTCTACAGTCTGAAGGGCACTCCGTGCACATAGCTAATGTGAGGTTAATCCAGTAAATTTGTTTTATGTTGTTGATAGCATTCACACAATAGCTGAATTTGCACAGCTACGGTAGCGAGCAGATCAAAACAGGGTAACATCACTAGTTTTCGTGTCCCCGTCCCCCTCAAGAATTGCTCTTGAAAAAAGATCATGAAATTGTTCCCTCCGAAGTAGATTTTTGCCTTAGATTTTCAGCTCTTATCCAGCTAGGGCGCAATGCATATGACAATTGCATCATCCGTTGCAATTTAATCAGATCCAGATGTCCAGGTAGTGCTGTGTTGCGGTGTTACCACTTACCAGTTTTTTAACCAGTGATGGACATTCGAGGCTTCAATACTGTTCTTTTAGCAGCAGGATATTGTGCTGATTTTTTTGTTCAAAATAAATGCTGTCATTGAAATACACAAGGCAATATAGTTAATGATCTAAGCTGTCAATCTCGTATGTCATTTTGTTTAATGCACAGAACAATGTTGTTCTTGTCTGTTTTTTTTCACATACTAGATTGTTAACTATATGGTCTAATTATTTCAATGATGGCTTTTATTGTGATAAAGAAAATCTGAGTGCTGTCAGCATAATATCCTGCTGCTAAAACAACCCAAATGAAGCCTCGTTTGGCCATCACTACAGCTGGTATTTTGAAACTCCTGCAGACGGCAGCAGGATATTATGAAGCTGTTAATGAATAGCATGCCATCAAGCTGTCCAGTGAGGTTTGCGTGTCTCCTCCACAATGTCCCCACTGTGAAACCGTGCGTAGAACGTGTTGAGTTCATCAGGCAGGTGTGGGTTTGTTCACCCTCTTCAGGGCCAAATATTGTGCCATTCAGCATCTTTTTGAACCTATTTTGATCCTCACATTTTTCGATTTGGATGTCAGGGATTTCTTTGTTATTTCCCTTGGTCTAGAGAGACACATTTGTGTTTATTAGTGAAAACAAATTCCGGGCTGATTCAGGATCTATGTTTCCCATTAGTACAGTCATCGGTCTTATTATGTACTTAATCAATTCTAAGTTGCTCAGATATGAATGTTCATAACCATATTTTTTTTAAACACTCTAGATACTGTATAAATGCATTTCATGGTGTATTTGAGCATGAGTATGTCTCGCACAAACCTGGACCAGAATGCTTTATTCTATAGCCTTCAGGTTTGCGCAGAGTGGTCTATTATTTATAGCTCTCCCTATACTTTTTGCACATGCAAGGACAGAATTGCTAATACAGGACAGAATTGCTCCAATACTGACAGCTTTACGTGCGGGATGTTCATATTTACAGTAATGTTTTTTATTTTTACATTCAGTGCCATCCCAACCCCTCCGTTTCCCAGCTCTTGTTGGGCTTGCAGAAGCGTTAAGGCAATTTGACCTTTTGTGTCTGAAGAGCAGAATGTTGAGTGAATAACTTGATTGTTCTGGTAGAAATGAATGAGCATCAAAGAAACACAAGCAAGGCAGCAGGAATACTAGGCAGCAGGTTCGTCTGTTGTCGGTAATGACGGCAAAAGGAATCAAATTAAACTGAAATGTGTTTTTTTACACATTTCCACTCACTGTTTGAGGGATCCCGCAGATGAAGACACTTAGACTATCCCTTGACTGTCTTATTCTTTCTGATCCCCTGAGCCTTAAATCATTTTACATCCAACTGTTCTAATCAATTACATTTCTTGCATTTTGATGCATTCCATGGTGCCCCACAAGTAAAAAGAAAATGGCAAAAGCAGACGTTTTTATATAAACAAAATCTTAATAGTTTCTGAGGCCCCAAGATTTTCAAGCTGTTCCAATGGAACAATGCCCGGCTTCATGTGGCCAGAGTGTGTATGCAGTTCCTGGATGACGAAGGCATTGATGCCACAGATTAGCCCTCACGTTCCCCAGACCGGAATCCAACTGAGAACCTCTGGGACATTATGTATCAGTGCATCCGCCGCCGCCAAGTAGCGCCACAGACTGTCCATGAGCTCACTGATGCCCTGATCCAGGTCTGGGAGGAGATCCCCCAGGACGCCGTGTCTTCAGGACCATGCCCAGACATTGCTGGGAGTGCATGGAGGCACGTGGGGGCCATACACACTACTTAGTCACATTATGAGTTGACGTGATGAAATTCACACAAGATGGAACAGCCTGTGATTTCAGTTGTTTACGTTGATTTTTGTTACAAGTTTGAACCCAGCCCTCAATCGATTGCCGATTTTGGTTTACATTGACTGTTGTTACATCATTTTGTTCTCAACAAATTACACAATGTAGAGGAAAGATTTTGATTTACTTTTCCCAGAACTCTTCAGGCTCCTTGAGGTAAAATCTAGGTCAGTGGTTCCCAACCAGGGTTACTAGGACCCTGTGGGATACTTGGCCTATCTACAGGAGGTACTTAAAAAGTCTCATAAGATCTTAGGCTGGCTGGAAAGATGCACACAAGGGTATGTCAGAGGTACTCAGTACAAAGCTGAAGTCAGCTGGTGGCAAATTAATGTAAACAGATTGGGGATCACTGTTCTTAAGCTAATTATTGTTTTTGCATCTTGCAGTCTAGCCTCTAGTTTGATTGTTGAAGTCTTCTGTGAATGGTAGTGGCTGGAAAAACATACATCCTGAGTGTTCCTGATCTGTCAATTTTCTTTCTTAATTAAGGTGAGCATCATTCAGCGTAGAGAAATGCTAGGCTGCTGTCATTGCCAAGCTCACAGGGGCTTCTGTCCTTGCTGACAGTCTGCCCTATAACCCCTTGTCTTTTGTATTATTTCAAATCCTGTGACTGTCCCAATGCTTTTAAACTTCCCTCTTCAATCTGCTCTGAGGAGTTGTAATCTACTGTAGGTCTGCCTCAGACAGGGCTATGAAAATGTGTGTATATTTTAGGGCTTCACCCATACTTCCTAGCAGGTATTTAATGCATATACCTATTCAAAATGGACATTTTCATGAATAATTACTGAGACATTCAGTGGTTCTCAAGGCACATTTACATTCAGGCTGTCAAGACACACTAAGGCACAGTCAGTATTAGCATAACTTGAGTCAGTATGATTGCAGAGCTCACTGGAGACCTGGAACTCACTACTCAAAAACAATAGTTCATACTTTTAAGGACTGAAACCAGTAAGTAAAAACGTTTTTAAAAAACACTGTAAAAAACTATTACTTTATAAATATAGTAACAATCAAACTATAATGAAGTTAAGATTAACTTATTTTTAAACTGTAAAATAAATATAGTGTAACTATGACAACATCAGTTGACTCACCTGCCCTCGCTGCAACACCAACGCCTCACATCAATCAGATGTGACCAACTTAGCTATAGAGCGGAGGTCATCATCGTTGAAACGGTCTGCAACGTTGTGTTTGCGCGTTAAGTGGTCAAAAGATCTGGCAAAAACGAAATACAGCAGAACACATTGGCATCGCATGGCCATTAGTTGTAAGCTCTTTTGCACATTCTATGATGGAAATTTCATCGATAGACACTCAAAGGAGTAAGACAGAGACAAAATTCTCTTGGCACAATTAGCAGTTTATTTGCAAATAGAGAGACGCGTCAAATGCTTACCGAATAATAATTAGAGGAGTCTCTAAAGTAAATTACATGTACAGCTCGTATTTATAACAGTCAAAGGGGTGTGGTATAATGCTGCACCTCTGTGCTAACTCAATAGAATACATTCCTTTTGTTCTATTACCACCTAGGCCTGACACAAATGGCATACTGTCCTTCTCCACATGGGTAACCTCTTCAACTCAGTTAGGGCTTACAGCATCCTGCCATATTGTTCCCTGTTGTGTTTACCTAAAGGGACAACTGCCCCTACCGTCCCCCACAATCACATTCCTAAGGAACAAAGGACAGATACCCTTAATGGTTTAGGCAGTTGAGCAGATGGTCAGAGAACCTAATGATT